>JAVYIG010005790.1:0-129614 GCA_035222895.1 Strongylocentrotus droebachiensis
CATTGCAAACCTTATTCAGATTGTCGCCATATTTGATTTTGTAGCTTTGTGTGTTATTGGGCATTCCATAGTGCTAACCTACAACGGAACACTGAATAGATATAATGATAATGTGGTTAAATTGATCCACTGTAATACATACCAAGTATTAGTTTAATCTTTGAACATATCTAAAAATACAAAGCGGACAACCGTTAATTATTTTCTTTATCATTAACGGTGTATTGTCTGTATTATTAATTCTTTTTTCTTTCTCTCTTTCGTTTTACTTTCTTTTGTTTCTCAATTTTCTTGCTCTGTTTTCTGTCCCTCTTTCATTTGTTTCTTTTGTTTGTGGATATTCTATTCATTATTGTACTTTCCTTGTTATTGTTATACTCCTTTAAGTTCCCGAAAATGAAATAAAAAAATAATAAAATAAATGCTGGCAAGTACATACATTGATTCTAATTAATTGCTGCATTATAAACGAGAGCAATTTTATCATTTATGATGTAGTGAATTATTTAAGAAGTTGCGAGGGTAGAATTCAATGTCTTTAATCCCTCATAAAGAAGCTTCAAATCTGAGATAACGCATGAAATGTTGATAGAGCACTATTCGTGCATGGAGACCAATGCCAGAGCGGGCATTTACTTTTCGCGCATTATTTCTTTCTGCTCTCCATAAATTTATCGAGTTACGGCCGTATTTCGACTCTTGGCCACGCACGTCTGTCAAAATGTTTGACATCGGAATAATTTGGCCGTGACTTCGCCTCGATAAAAGTGCCTCATGCCATTCACGGCTTTCCTCCTTTCTCATTCTCTAGCGTTCTATGCCCTCGACCCTCTACTCAATAATGAGATTCTCGTCATTCCCCCTCCTAATGCAAACTACTCTTGTATTGACATTAAAAACACCTTTTCATTTGTTTTTCTTCTGATGAGCGGGGGGGGGGGGGGGCTGGTAGTCTGGGATTACCTCTCATCTCTTCTACTATATTTATTTTCCATTTTTTTTACCAAAACAGTACAAACCATTTATCTTTTGCTTCTACGTCCCTCCCGTTATAACTATTTGTTTAAATGGAAAAATATCTGTCTAATGGGAGATTTAACCTAATTTCAAATGTATTTTATCGCTTGTATTCCATTGTTCTCCATGTCTTGCAAAACATGTTACGTCCCATTAAAATTATTATATTATGTTCTTGAAAATGAGTACGTTATGTTTAACAATTCCTTTTCCAGCAGCTATTTCCTATCGTTGTGCCTTTTCTGCTTTTAATCGAAATTGAAAATTACTTCCAGAAACCCTCAAAACCAAACCATACCCTTTCCGTCTCTTTATATATTACTGCTATGAATAACGAGCAGCGGTTGGTGGTGGGCGTATATGGTGGCTCTTCCGATCGCTGAGGGATGGTCGGAGAGCTAATGGCGCACAAGCTCCGAGTGTTCGAACATAACATGGACGTGTGGACCGTATCAATCTCGTGTAACTACGTTAGCGACAGGGGCATCCTTTTGATTCATTCCCTCATCCATCATCCTGGAGTCTTTTCCAAGACAAACGGATAAGATGCTCGTTTGGAGTCCCGGTTTTTAACGTCAACTTTGCTCTTCTGGACCATTTTACTACGATTTTCAATGTTATTTTGTTATCTAGGCCTAAGTGGTGTGATGGAATTGGGATTTTTATTTGTTTAATTAATAAAACATCTAGTCGTTTAGTGACTTGTTTAAAAAGATATCGAGAAGACATGGTAAAAATAGTTTGGGAAAACTCATTTCTAATTAATTTGTATGCATATTCGCGAAATGAATCTTTAACTCAGCGGTGTTACTTTTCCGTACATTGACAATGACCCGGTCAACATGAAGTTAAATTATTTATACATGTAAAATATTTAAAGCATTAATGATGAATAGTTTCCTTTTATGTAACAAGCTAAAATGTCAAATTTCGTAGCTTTGAGTATGCTTTGTAGTTCTTTTTTTAAATTAAAAAATGTCTTTAAAAAGAATGCCGCACTTTGCAAATAGATGTAAGAACGTACAATCTGATGAATTACAAATGAAATGGACGGACATAAGCAATGGGTTAAACTTATATGGCACTTTGCACCATAATCTCTGGAGGCGGGTATGTATTACTTTCGGAAGTGAATTTCTCTTTACATTACCTTGAAAATCGTGATCAGAGCAGAAAAGTCTGCAAATATTGGAACATGGCAAAGAGTTTTAAAAAGAAAGAAAGAAAAAAAGTCGAAAGCGAACGATGGAAGGAGAAGTCACCAACCAAACGATTACTGACAATATGCATTTGTTTGCATCTCCGATGGCTTGCTTCTGCGGTTCCTCGAGTTACTCAAAGTCGTGTGTTTTTCACTGTCCATGTGATTAAAGGGGGCATTCGGCGTGACGGAACATAATCATGGCGAATTTTGTCCGTCCTCTTTCTCAAATATATAATACTCAAGGTTGTAACCACTTGGTGCGTTCATTATGAGTCAGCTACATCAGTTGGAGTATTCCAGACAATATGTTACCAAACCGTTACCGTTACTGTTACCAAGCTACAGTAAATAAATGAAAAATCCTAATTACACTAAGTCTTGGGCCCCGTTGGATAAGACTTACCACTGATGGTAAATTTGCTATCAATACTACTTACCATGGCAACGTCACTCAACAGCAAATCAAATCAAGGTTTCCATGAATGTTACCATTAATGGCAAAGTTGTTATGGGGATGGGCATATCCTCTTAAATATGTAACTTTGTTAAACGATATTGCATTGTGCAATACCGAATGCGAATGGACTAGAGTTGTATACGTTTGTCAGGTATAAAAACACAATTTCATATCAAATCGAATCCTATAGCGCCAATAACACATGACTCTGAATTAGAATGAAAAGGGTATACATTTAGGTCGTTGACGAAATGTCATCTTTATATAAATATAAAATCGAGTTATTTCTCCTTATCAGTCTTTTTCATTTCCTTCTTTATTCTGACTACCCCCCCCCCCCCCCCCCCCCCCTACTCCTGAAAGACATTTAGTTTTAGCGCATAATCAATCATCAAATATGTCAAGATCGCCAATACTTATTATTTTTTCAATGAAAATGTCTTCTTTTTTTCTCGGCCCAGGAATTCGCACTTATAATTTCCGAATGACTTCCGCATACCAGGAACTTTTATCTCAATCTCCTTACACACACACACGTTATGATATCAATCAAAGGTATTGAAAATTTGATGATAAAAGTGAGGTTGATTTCAATTTGTTTAATTTTCATTTTATCAGACATAACCCTTACAATGAAATATGAATTCAACATGACTAAGAAGACTCATAACTCATAATTTGTACATTGACCAATCATCACTTTTCATATATTTGTAATGCATTGATGTGATGATGATCCACATATTTTACAAAATCATTGACATTTATACTAAAAGAATTAAGATATGCGTAGTTCATCAATACAAAACGATACCTAACTGTTGCACGAGTAATTAGGTCGACATGATTTCATTAACCTGTTTAAAAATCATCTGCAAAACTGACAGAAATCTCGAAGATTTTAATAATAATATAAAGATTATACATCGCTTATAAGCATTATGGTATATTCGCGTTGTACCATCAACATTTTGTACTTTTTCGAGGAACTTCTTTCCGCACTTTATTTCGATATCATATAGCCGGACGCACTTCATCTTGATCATGATGAACTCGATATCTACTGGATATAGGATTACACATTATTTACCACACTTATTAGCGCATTATTCGTGACACGCACTAAACAGATTTGGTTAAAAAAACGTCGTGATCTGCAAACTACATGCAATTATTATTGTTTTTATGATTTCAAAATTTACACACAAAATGATCAAGAGAGAGAGAGAGAGAGAGAGGAGGAAGAGGAGGGAAAGATGAAAAGAAGAAACTTTATTAAAATATGAGTAGTTACCATTACTTAGTTTAGAACTTAAGATCTTTTAGATGAAAATTACCGCGTCCTTTTGCAAATTGAGTGATGTTTTATGAACTCTTTCATTTTGTTGAAATATTGGGGAAAACATGCACAAAGTTAAGACCGAAAGGGAGAGAGAGAGAAAGAAAGAGATGGGGGACCCTTGATCTGAAACTCGCCACAACAAAATGTTATAAAAAACAAGGAGGAAAATGCTGGTACGACTAAAGTCCGACTCTCTTTTCGCTATTCTTTTTTTTTCTTTTCATTTTCGATGTTAAATTGTTGTGTTTTTACAGGCGAGTCGCGTGGGGTGAACACTCTTCTTGGCAATCGTTCGTCTTTGTTCCCCTTCCTTCGTGTCACCTTATTTTCCCAGATTTTCTATTTTCCTCGCGCCATGTCGCAGGTTTATCAAATTACTGTCGTGCCGTTCAGTACTGCTCTTCACCCCTTTCACTTTGAAAAATTGTATGTCTTGTAAAGAGAGGTATTCGTATGTGTATATATTCTTTTTAATTTCTACACAAATCGTAGATAGGGTATACGCCCCCCCCCCCCATCCCAAATACACACCTACCCAAGAGATTGGATTAACTGTACAGAGCAGAGCACACCATTATCATACGAAACTATTGAGATATCCTTTTGTAATATAGGTGATGTATTGTATTATTCTCAACAGTTGAACTGGTCGGATGTAATTTAATCTTATCGAAATGATAACGTACCATTTTTGAGTTCAAAATAAGTACGTTATTCTGCAAATGCAACATGCAGATTTGAAAAATGCTGTTCTGATGTATCTGCAAATGGATAATATCATCAACACACATGCTGTTAGTTTTGAAATACTTGAAATGTTGCTTGGTTGTTGTTGCCGTTGTTTTCTTCGCCTGCGAATTATAATTTAATATGATATTTGAAAAGTACATGATGGTTATAAAGAAGATATTGGTTTCTATTTTGTAAATTTCATGAATCTGTAAAGCTATTTGTTTTAAACACTTTATAGTCAATTTTCATTCCAAAATGTATTTTGTTATTTACCATAAAGCTTGCAATCGCCTTTTTTCATTGATTTTCGTCAAACTATGCCGGACATTAATTTGTGTATGTGAATTGGGTTATCGTCTGCAAACTCTTCCCGTGTGTATCGATCACGGGTTGACCCCCTTTTCTCACTATGTTCTACTTCAGAACTTTTTAATAGGTCGTGAGAATGTCTCGCCGATCCCATCAAGCCCTGAGCAGAAAGAGAGAATAAGAGAGAAAACTTGAAATGTTTGCCTCACACATCTCCAACTGTTTTCTCGAGGCATTTAAAAAGTACATGAAAAGTGCAGGAAATTAGAACACTTGTGCAATAAAACCTACTCGTGATGAGTTGGTTCTCCTTTTTTCTTTCTGTTATTTTGT
This sequence comes from Strongylocentrotus droebachiensis, assembly GCA_035222895.1. NCBI lineage: Eukaryota > Metazoa > Echinodermata > Echinoidea > Camarodonta > Strongylocentrotidae > Strongylocentrotus > Strongylocentrotus droebachiensis. The sequence continues at coordinate 5,395 of JAVYIG010005790.1, forward strand.
TTTCTTTATTTTACTACATTTCCGTCTACTTGTTCTTCTTATACATCATCTTCGTCTTTTACTGCAGCTGCACTACTATTATTATCCATCTGTTTTAATCTGTAGAGAAATATTTCTGTACTTTTCTTACAGCGTCGTTAAATGTTTGGTAGTTTTCTTTAATCTACAGTTCTGCAGTGGAAAACTGTTCGTCATGTCAGATTCACATCATATTTCAAGCCCAATTAAAAACACATTGTCAGGGCCTCGTATCAATGTCTTCACGTGTTACGAGAACTTTTTTCTTTCTATTAATTTCACTTTTATTAATGACGTCAATGGAGAATATACAACTTGCAATTTCCTTTCATATATTCAACCTTGCCTTTCCCAAATCTCATCCCCAATCTCACCCCCTCTCTTACTCTCTTTTGTAGTCGTTTCCTCATAATCATATTTATTGTTTATAATTATTTCTAAACGTCATATAATTGTTCCTTTTCGCCTCATTCATATTGTATCTCAAACTTTACTACTTACCCAAAAACGTTGAACCGAAAAGAGAAACTGGGGTTCAAGAATATTCAAAATAAAAGACGTGTTTGTTAAAGAAACAGGACTCCATTGATCAAGTCATTAGCGATTTATTTGCATCACGTGACGTGGTGTCACCTATGGTCTTTCTCCAGTTAGTGGCCATACAGCTTTGGTCCCACGGGCACTGTTTAACCTCATTTTGTCATGGCACAAGTCACTTCTACACATGACGAGAATGGAGGAGCCTTCGAAGAACAAGAAAAAAAAACAGGGGTGAGGAAGATTATTCCATTTCAACGGCTAAAGGCACATTCGCACATTATTTACGCTGCAGTTAGTGTCAACTGTATTGGCAAATACCAAACATGCGGTGACTGAAAAAGATGCCCAGAGCATCGGGAAAAGATACTTTTGAAGAAGAAAAAAAAATGTGGGAGAGATGGACAAGAAAAACCTTTTACCAGCTGAACTAGAAATGCAACAGTAAATGCGTTCAAGTGAAGTAATTTGAGGGTCGAAGAATGCTTTGAACCTTATAACCGAAGAAGAAAAATAACGTAGAAGGATTCAATTTTGTACTCTCCAGGCCGCTGGTATTTTTGATAAAAATCATCTTTACGTTTTCCATATTTTTTTCATTCAAGGTTTCTTAAAAAAAATAAATGATGTTTTTCGTTTTGTAAACAAACATTTTCAAACATTTAGAATTTTGGTGTTGGTTTAAGATTTTAGATGAATGTATCTTTTAAGAGAATACATATCAGTTTCTCTCTTTGTTGATGATTGGTGTCCATACTGGACAAACCATTGTCCTGCAGATCTACAAAACTAAAATGCATATTCATGTGGCGCAAATATATTTCATAAAGATTAAAATGATCTATTACAGTGAGAACATGTGCTCAGTAGAATATTCTGTTTGCACATATGCACATGTATTCAGCAAATTTGCCTATTTTTGTCAACTTTGTGCATTTCTGTCTCACGATAAATAAACTAATCATACCCCTTTTTATAAAGTGCAAAGTTATTGTACATTCATTTAAATAATATTTAAATACAAAATAATACAACCTATATGTAGAATCTAAAAATACTCTTTTCCTTCTTTTTTGACGACGTTTAATAAATCCCCCCTAGCTGTTAATTCTCATTATTTTTTAATAACGTTCATAAACTCGGTTAAAGTAACAAGTATAGTTATTACAGTCTTCCAAGTACGATTTCTATATTAAACATGTATTTTTAGAATTGGAAGGAAAAGGTGGGTATGATAGTTACACAGTTGAATTTATATAATTGGCATGTACGGCTGTGGTGACTTTTAATTTACTTACTGTGGCTTTTGCTCGGATACATGTTAACAAATCAACGTGGCTTGTCAAACTAAATATCCATGCAATGTCGATTTAACAAGTAATTGCTTTCCTCTTTAGTTTTATTTTGCGAGCTGGCAGAGTAGATTACAGTCTTACACTCTTTTCTTTCTTCCTTCCTCTTGTAAAATGTTCAAATGGAGAAGGAAGGGAGAGGACTTTCGAGTGGTTGGAGTGCTGCTTTCGCCATACCCAATGTAAAAATAGTGCAAATTTACTTAACCCGATATACGCAGGAATTGACTGCTGGGACACGGGGACTGGGTGATTTGAATGTAAAATTGGTCTTCACAGAAGTCAACGACCAGTCGGACAAACAACATGGCCGACAGTTTGGTCAATGAATGAGTGGATGAAAGAAGAGGAAGAAGACCAGGAAGCCTGCTCTTCCTAGATTTTCCCAGTTAAAGAAATCCCTTTTTAAAGCAAGATTTTCTTAAAAGATGCTTCATTGTTTTTGTCTGTAAATTGAAAAGTAACAAATATAATTTTCAGCACAGATGTGGTACATTGTTATGAAAAAGATAATAAATTTACCTTTCTTGCTTATTTCAAACTTAATTTTATTAGTTTGCAAAGACAGTGGGTCATTATAAATAGGTCATTACCCGAGTTATATTTCATTTGTATCTAAAAATTCTTTTTTTTTTGTGTGTGTTTGTGAACTCAAATAAAATATAAACATTGTGTGAGTAAGTATACGCTTTGGATACTGTAGTCTACGGCATAGTTATACATGCATTTACAAATGTCCCTTGAAATGTGAAATGGTTTCTTTGTATGTTCAAATTCAAAATACATCTCTTTTTCCATTCTCTTATCTTTCCTTCTCGACAACTCGTTTGATCGCACGTCACTTGCAATTCTTAAATTCTGATATCTATCCAAACCATTGCTTTGACAATGCAATTGAAGGGCATACAGCCGTACATCCAAATTAATAAAGGTAATAGTAATACCACAGTTTGCCCGGCTTTTAAAGAAATTACGTTTGGGAATTCATGAGGCTATACTCGCGTTGTACGGTGATACAATTTCACAAGTAAAACATCGTTTAATTCCATTGAGGAGAAGAAAAGAAAGAACAAAATCGACAAGGGAAATTTGAAGATTACAAAAAGAACATTTACCCGGGACGATCTTTCACCTTCCGCATTCGTCATCCCATCTCAATTTATCAACTTGAATGATTGGTCATGCTTATTGACAATCCATGGTAGGATTGTTCTGATCTGGGATTTGGAAAGTGAGTTTGTCCTCATTTATAATCCGAAATTTTGGTCTGGAAGTAGAGGCAAATCAGCCGAAAAAGGCAAAGCACTTTTTTTTTTAAATCTCAAAATGTTGTTGTACAGTGAAATAAGTAGGCCTTGTCAGCTGGTATGTCGTAGTGGATTTGATGTTTCATTATCTTGAGCTAGTATTTAAGTTCATGTTTCATAAAACTAGCTGTTATGATAAGCTCATGCATGATACAAAACTGGGTCTTGTTCATGCACACAAAAAACTCTGTTCGGTTTACTGTATGACTTTGAATCTGTGAAAACCTTTGTTTTTTTCTTCATTTCACCCGGTGAAACCTATTTATAAATGTGGCCTTTGAAGTTTATTGTCCCGACGATATAGACAGGCGATATTTCTATGTTACTTCACTTTGATAAAAATAGAGCTCAATTTCATGAACCTTTGGAACTGCAAACGCTGTGCAGTTGTTTGTAATATTGAGTCTATCCATAGCTGTCTGCATTGCAATCAAATCATATAAGTAAAACTCAAACAATTTATACGCGACAAAGGATCAAACTCCGAAGAGAAATCACAAAGGTCGAACAAAGCGCTTTACTGCAGCATTAAATATTACAATCACTCCGTCAATACTGAAAGGTATTTCTAACCTTTGAGGTCGCCATGCGATTTGTCAAATATTATTCGAATTATTATCCGCTGAATGCGCACAAGCCAAGCAAGTCGATTTTATTGACTGTTCGGGTGTGAAGCCAAGGCACCGCCTTTGTCGCTCGTTAAAATGAAAAATGTCCTAACATAAAGAGAGTACCCGTTGAATGGGACGCCGCATCGACACCCCTCCTGTCACAATGGATTGTGCTGGCTGTGTGACGAACAACCTGACCGGTTCGGAGATGGGAGAGGTGTTTGAACATTCTAATAGGGAAGAATGATTGCTCGCACGAGCAGGAGGATGGAGGTAAAAAGACGACCGCTCGAGACACAGCGCCTTCCATCCAAAGTCCACTACACCATACACACACACACACACACAATACACACGCACACAAATATCTACCGCACATAGACCGACCAATGATGACGCACACACACGTATACACTCCGTCGCATTGCACTGTGACCCTCATTTATCAGGGTGGCCGTAATCTTCAAACCCCGTAGTCGAAGGTGTTGAATTTGTGCCATCTCTTATCGCCGCATTATCACCTTTCTATCTTATCGAGTTCGGACTGCCATGCGCCCGGCTCCCGTGACCCAAACTGACTAGATGCCAGTTCTCCTACCCAATCTCGTGGATTCCTACTTGATTTCTCATTTCTGTTCTTGCCCAGTATCTTCAGGGGCAGGAGTAGCACATCTCCTGGCGTCGTGAGGCACCATCATCACCCTCACGCCGTCGTGGAACTTTGTGATTTGTTAATTTTGTTTTATTGCTTTGGTCGGGATGTGATTGCAAGAAGTGAACATCCACTCAGACCCTCAGTCATATTTTGGAAGACATTTACTCTTGTGTTGTCAACGTGGTTGGATTCTATTTGTACACGAGACCATAAAACTCAGAGCCACTCTTACATCACTTGCATCCCTGTATCATCCCAAAACAACCTAGGATGGGGGCACACAGGTAAACTCAATTTTTCATGACATCTTCAACTTCCAAAATCTTTCTCATTATTATAAAGAGTCACATGGATGATAATTTATTTTTAAAGTGCAATTTAATAACTTGTCTGCCATGTACAAAATACATTTTCCAATTGTTCAGCTTAAGTTTTTGCTATGTATTAATTTTCAATATTTATGGTGTATAATAATTTGCGGTTGTTTAGCCCAACTGTTTTGAAGAAGAAACATTTAATTGTATAAATGATTAGCAGAAACTCTATCCTATTCTTTATCTACGTGACATATCATGATTGATTACCAACAAACACGATCACGACACTTCTTTTAAAAATACAGTTGACTCTAAACTCCAAATAAGCTTTGAAGGTGATGACAAAATAGAAATGTTTTTCAAGCGATTGGTTCTATAAATGTATCCACACTAAAGAAATTTTGACTGCTTATTTTCGGCGATAACATCATGATCATGTTTTAAAGTAGTCAACCATGTTAATGTTTATTGGGTTGTCCATTGCCTTTGAAACTGTTGGAATTGAACAGTTTAAACTCTTGATATGCCGGAAACTATACATGTAATGAGTCTGTAACTATATATTTGTGTTTTGGGTAGTATTTTGTATATGCCATGTTTAAACTGACTGTAAACTGTGGGGTCGCAAATAGGATCTGCCTTCAACCTGCAGGGCTTTGGGCGATACCAGGCTATGAAAACAACTCCGGTTTTCAGGTCTTTTTTCAAGAACTCCAGCGTCGAATTGCGCTGACTAGCTGAGGCAGCGGCAGCAACTCGGGCACGGAAGAGCGATGAAAAATCCCCCACCCGATACTATATCTCCCATCGCACCAGGCAGCAGCGTAAAGAAAGACATTATCGACCTCCACAAAAACCCAAGCCTGCACTCTCGGGGAGGGAAACGGGGGAGAATTGGGTCTTTTGTCGCACACCGCAATTCAGCCCCCTTGCCTAAACAGCCGTAAGCAAACACACCAACACCCTGTTAGTATAGCCGACAAAAACGCACTTCAGAACAATTCCTGCTGTATTTTCTCAGCTTGTTAATGAAGTTAATGTGTACCAGCCATCACACTACTACGATGGTAACTTTTCACTGTAGTAGTGCTGCTAGTGCAGGACAGGAACTTTAAATTGACATGAAAATTGACGGAGCTCCGAGCGAGATAGGGGAACTGAACATTTTCGAGGCAGACACAAAGCTTGAAATCGACTTCATTTGTCTGCAGTCTACTAAATTAACATGGTGTGATACCTATTAATTTTGACATGCTAACTCACCAAATGGGATTCACACCAATAGAAAGTACGTCGAATGATTAAATGCAGTCTGTGCTCGAAACAAATGGGATCTCCCTGAGCGACAAGAAGAAACAAGAACATTAATTATGCCAATACCACTGGGCATGCTCATGCGAATGGGTGAATGATATATTAATTGCATTAAGAAAGCTTATGTCAATGCTGGCAATGTGGGAATAATTGCTTCATACTTTCACCTTAACTTAGCAGTCAGCCCCTAAAGCTGGTTCAAGGTTTCCCATCTACCTTTCCACAAAAAGTACACTCACATATTCACCCAACCTGAATTAATTGGCATAAACTGCCGACTAATTCAATACCAACACGGTTCACTAAAAAGCACGCACATTTTTCCTTCTCTTACATTATTATCATACCACCACAGAATTATAATGCGCTCTTCAGAATTTGAGGCTATATAGTGCATGTGTATAATCGACTTAAATTTTTTAGGAAGAGGGATTGATTGAGTACAGAGAGAGGGGGACCATAGCATCGCATTTCATACGCTTAACCAGGAGTTTTAATCAGATTCCAAACTCCAAGCGCACAAGAGTGTAACCACACTTTAAATTTCAACCAAATTATGACGGGTCGAGTGAGTGCCTTGCCTAATATGCTTAAATTTTCAATATCAGCCATTCTCGAGGGACTATATAGTCATAATTCCCTATGGGTATCCATATAATATCAGAGTGTTAAAGCATAGACCTAAGCGAGCTATATATTCACCCCTTCTTGCTATCAAAGCGTTTCCTTAGATCTCTAAATGGAATTTTCGTGCGAATAATCCGTTAAATCTTTAATGGGATTGGCACTTTACTGAGTTTGGGTTTTATGGTAAGGCACTGGGAGTGCCATACGGCATCTTTCCGTTTGAGAGAAGCAATGGGCTATAGGCTACATCAGGGAAAAGACCTTTCACATTACACACCTCTTAAATTGAGGTTTATGTCAATCCAATTTAAATTCTTCGAAATGAGTGAATTCCGAAGGGAATACACCGAAAAGAAATAGGACTACTGAAGGAAAATAGTCAAAATGATACTTCAACATTTGTATTCAATAATGATTTTCAAAACAATCTTTTTTATTTTTGAAGAGAAAGACTGTATAATGATCCACAAAGTTTTGAATGAAAGTTAACAAATGTGTGTTTTAAAGCTTCCATGTTCAATGTTTTGTTTTCAATTCTCACCAACCGTGTTTATTTTTATGATAAATTTACTTTTTCATGTCACAAGTTCATGAACCAGTGTTACATTCAATATACAGATGACGTCAATGTTTAGATAGGTAGTCCTACCAAGTTGTTTGTCCTATCACATTGTATAATTCTTTCACCTACCATCGTCGTAAAATGATTTTTTTTTTCGATTTGATTGGCAGGATTAAAGTCCAACTCCGTATTCTTCTGATAATGGACAAGCAATATCTTCGTACGAATGAAGCTCCAGGACCCTGCCTAAACATATTCGTATTACTATTAGTAGGAAAAACTGTAGTCAAGTTGAGATCGGTTTTCACATGAAGCATCCAGTAACTCACACCTCCCTGGTTACACAGTTACAAATTCTGTATAAAAAAATATGGATACTTTAAAAAGTTTATTTTTATATTTTTCTCTCAATGATATAATTTGTATAGAACGTTTTATTTAGATGAGTCGACAAACTGATAACAGACCTGAAAAATAGGTGTGCCCCTTCCAATTAATGGTATTTAGTCATGTCTACATTACTAGTGCAGCGGAATAGTGCTCCAAGATTAGATGCATGATGTTGTCCCAAGTGCAGAAATCTGGTCAGTACCCTGTTATGCATGGTTGTAGTTGAACAGCTATTTGTGTCTTCAAAGGAAGTTGGTAGGAAAAATGTGCAGATGATTTCCTTGTAAAATCAAGACAGTTATAAATACACAACATGAAGGCGTTTTATACTGTGTGCATATACATGTAGATAAAGGAGTGAGAGAAAGGGGTTACGACTTCGTATTTCTCAGCACATGTAAAGCCCTGCGGCTCCGCGTTGACCTGCACCCGTACAGTCTTTCATCAGGCGCCAATTCCGGCTCGCTAGCTGAGCCAACATTCACCTTACCGTATAAACCCGCTGGATGCAATGACCGTGAGCAAGAGGGAACCCTCCACTCTCTCCATCCCACTCTCTCCATCTCACACTCTCCTCGTCTTCCTGTCTCTCCACCCCACTCTCCTCACTCACACTCTCCTCATCTCCCTGTCTCATTCTCATTCTCTCCTCTCTTTCTGCTTCTCCTGATGTTGCCTCTGTTCCCATGTTCACATGGCGTCGAAAATGTATCCAACATGGTTTCTTTAGCCTTATAAGTTTATGATATGCGTCTCATCTTCCACATCTCTCTCTCTCTCACACACTCCGTTCCTTCTTGTTGCCTCGTTTGCTCGTCTCTCATTTCCTATGGTCACATGGCGTCTAGAATTCTTCCAACATGATTTTTTTAAACTCTATATATCAAGTAATGCTAAACGCAAATAGACCCGATAGTCAAAAGGAAACATCAAAACCCATAGTACAACCTCAAAACCTACATGTATGTCACGGTCATTATTCAGATTTTTTTTCTTATGATGCGATCTTTCAGAATTAAACAAAAAAACAAAAAACACGAAATGTTATGTAAAACAGGTTGTAAAGTGAATCTTTTGCACATTCTTTAACACAAGACTAAACTTGAACTTAAGAGGATTTTCATGTTCAAAAGGATGAATTTTACCTGAGAAATTTTCTCAAATAACGTGAAAACAATTCACGTGATTCTCTGGGGTTCTTTCATACAGTATCATATCTTGGAGTAAAAGTCTGGAAAGAATTTTTCAACTAGTTGGTCATTAGATTTGTTTTCCATATTATAAATCAATCTTAATTGTGATTGGCATCATGTTTTGGGTTTGTCTATACTGAATTGGTTGTTGACAACATTCTCAGCCGTCAGTCAGTCAGCTTCTCATACTTTCGATAATGTTTTGTTAGTGGCAAAATGTTATTTACGAGAAAGTAAAGGAAAGCGACTAGAATGCGATCCCACATTCTGCAAAACATCCTTCATGAAAATACATAATCATGTTTAATACACCCAATATTGCATTTATAAACTGGCTAGCAGAGGGCTCGAGGGCTTATCAGCTTACGTCCCCGAATGCAAAATCCCTCTTTTCCAATTAGTGCTGAGAAGAAGATGAAAAGTACAACCTGGTCTTTCCAAAGATCCAAGTTGACAGCACAAACAACCCAAAACACATTGACGGCTATGGTTAGGTGACGTGACATACACCACACGTTGAAGGGTGTTCGTGTTTTTGGTGTTATCTGATGGGGGCATTCTTTTTGTTTTCAAGCTAATCTATCAAGGACTGGATCAGAGAGGTGCCAGTTGGTATGTACTTATTAATCGAATGATTACGGTCGACAAAACAAGCTTGACATGCAATAATTCTACAGACAGCTTGGTGGGGGTAGCTGTGGTCCTTTGGGAAGGGGTGAACAGAATGAAAACCCCTCCATGTTGTTTCTGTTACTCCTTTTTGGCTGTTTTTATTTTACAGAAATGCTTCACACATGGTTTAAGAAAATTGTTTCAAATCCGCACAATGTGATAAACAGGATCTTGATATCACCTGCGACCGTGGTGATGTATTCCTATTATATCAACATCCATTGACCATGAAACCATTTCCCTATACATTCGCTAGACTTCTCAGTCCATCCTTTTCCACCTTTCTTCGCATTCACCCGTCAATGTTCCTCTCGAATGTCTATATTTACCTGGAGTTAGTCATACTCTTGACTGACCTTGATCGAAGGTGCATGATGTCGCGTTACCTCTCCACGTCGCTCGTGCACTGAGTAACGCATAATGATAAATGAGATGATTTCAAATTACCAAGTGAGATGTGATGTTTGACTAAATCCACGTTTCGTCTTCGCTCATAGTAAGTCCGGCCTCTCAAATTTTCCACCGGTGACATGGGCTTAGCTATCTTGATGTCCATTTTCGTTTATGTTTCAGTCGGAACACTTTTGCCAAGGGTAGTAGGATAGTATGAAGAAACGTTAGTCAAACATCAGCATGCTTTCAAGGAAAGGAAACGTGCATATTCATTCCTCTTTCTTCAACACTATATACCTATGGTTGAATTATGCAGCGGCAGCGGTGGGATGTTCAATTATTAATGGTGGCATTCGGAAGCTCTTTTAAGCAGTGACCGTAACCACTAGGCATTTAATATAGAGCTGCAACTGCTCAAGGGTCTGCCGAAAGCTTTCTCTGGAAATTCTTCGTTCACAAGCAAATTTAAAATGCGTTAACCCATTGAATACTGGAACCGGGTGGCCCCTGTGTTAAAGCCTATGGGAACGAGAGAATCCAGTAGTCATAAAGTTAAGTGTGGGACATCATCCATCTTATCTCTGCCTGAAATCTTGATTCATCTTTGCCTTCCCTTGATCAATGAGGACCCAGTTTAGTACATTGTCATTCTATCCTCAAGTCTATTTGTAGGATTCAGTTTTTAGCATACTTTTCAAGAGACATATAATTTATAATGCAGTTTTGTCAATACGTTTCTATAAAATGCGAGATAGGCGTATGACTATCAGCTCTTGCTCGTACTAGCTCGTACTAGTTCTGTTTCTCTCTACACAATTCATACCTTTGTTGCCAGTAGGCAGTAGTGCCAGACCTTTGTACCGATGTCCCACTTTCCCTTACCACTTTCTTTTTAACCCACACATTGGCTAGGGGCACAACACGTACCCTTCTCTTGGCAGTACTGGCACTAGCCATTATAAATAGCACATAGTATTGGTATACCGAAGTAGCATGCACATACCAGAGTGATTTCATTTCTATAGATTAACGTGTGAATGCCAATTTGTTTTCGTATCTACACGAACAGGCCAGACGTGTAATTCCAGAGCCTTGGCGCTTGCTCGAGTTTCATTGTCGAGGCTGGATGGATGAAAGTGTAAGGGCAGCCAGGGAGTGAGGTGGGCCCAATAATAATATGGATGGCTTGATATTCGGATGTGAATGTCCCAGTGACTTGGTGGAGAGAACCTGCTGTGTTCATTGTGCAACGCCTACTGCTGCATAAACAGTTCATGTTAATCCTGTCATTCCGATTATGCTTTTGTTGTTTTTGTATCCACATTTTATTATTCGTTGTGCGAATCATTCTTCCTTGCATGCGAAGTTGCGAACTCTCCTGCCCCCCCCCCCCTTCCCCCGAATGAAATCATGTGGTTTTATTTTGTTTCTCACGATCAGTCATGCAGCGTGTTGTATTAACTTCCCGTGTCACTGATATGATTTAGGGTGCGTTCAATCGAATTTTCGAAGCTAGAATCACAAACATGAATCACAATTCAAAACGCCGTTACAAAAAGCAAGGTCACTGCGGTTGCGTTCAAGCGATTTTTCATCAACGCTGATTCTAGCTCATTGCGAGCCAAACCACTGCGCATCACACTGCGCAGTATGGCCCAGGAACTTCGGCGCGCGCTTTCTGGAATTGTTTACGGCCGACTGTCGACTGCTGTTTTGAGCATAGATCGCAATAATAAGACAAAGAATGAGAAGGTGATAGAAGGAAGAAACAAAGAATAACATAAGGAAAGACAGAAAGATAAAGTCGATAGAATGATTAAAACAAAGAATAACATAAGAGAAGGTGAAAGAAGGAAGAATCGAAGAATAACATAAGGAAAGACAGAAAGAGAGAGTGATAGAATGCTTAAAACAAAGAATTACATAAAAGGTGATAGAAGGAAAAAACAAAGCATAACATAAGAATAGAAGGAAGAAACAAAGAATAACAAAAGAGAAGGTAATAGAAGGAAAAAACAAAGAATAACATAAAAATAGAAGGAAGAAACAAAGAATAACAAAAGAGAAGGTAATAGAAGGAAAAAACAAAGCATAACATAAGAATAGAAGGAAGAAACAAAGAATAACAAAAGAGAAGGTAATAGAAGGAAAAAACAAAGAATAACATCAAAATAGAAGGAAGAAACAAAGAATAACATAAGGAAGAACAGAAAGAGAAAGTGATAGAATGATTAAAACAAAGAATAACATAAGAGAAGGTGAAAGAAGGAAGAATCAAAGAATAACATAAGGAAAGATAGAAAGAGAAAGTAACAGAATGATTAAAACAAAGAATAACATAAGAGAAAGTGATAGAATTATAAAAACAAAGAATAACATAAGAGAAGATGATAGAAGGAAGAAACAAAGAATAACATAAGGAAAGACAGAAAGAGAAATATTGATAGAATGCTTAAAACAAAGAATTACATAAGAAAAGGTGATAGAAGGAAAAAACAAAGAATAACATAAGTATAGAAGGAAGAAACAAAGAATAACATAAGGAAAGACAGAAGGAGCAAATGATAGAATGATAAAAACAAAGAATAACATAAGAAAAGGTGATAGAAGGAAAAAAAACAAAGAATAACATAAGGAAAGACAGAAAGAGCAAATGATAGAATGATAAAACAAAGAATAACATAAGAAAAGGTGATAGAAGGAAAAAAAAACAAAGAATAACATAAGAATAGAAGAAAGAAACAAAGAATAACATAAGGAAAGACAGAAAGAGAAAATGATAGAAGGAAAAACAAGGAATAACATAACGGAACAGGCCACGATGGTATAGTGAACGCAAATTGCATGCAAAGCGGGCGCGCGGTTTTTCCCAAACCGGAAGAGGCTTCGTCATACAATCATGATTGAGAACTCCGTCCGTTCAATCGAATTTTAGCGACCGTGATTCTTTTGAATCATGATACAAAACGCATCTTTTTCAGCGTTTCATGTTTGTGTTTTCAAAGACGTTTATTTTTACGACCGACGAAAAATCGCTTGAACGCAATTGCGTTTTAAACTAAACGTCTTTAGAAACCGTGATTCTAGGGTGAAAAAGTGTCGATTAAACGCACCCTTAGATTTTTTTTCTAGTTAGAAGGAGTTGATAAACATGCGACAAAACTCTAAGTATAGGGGGGATAGCTGTAAGTGACAAGGTTTTTATCGACTAATAAAGTTCATAAGTGACGAAGTTCTTAGATGTCTTTATAATTGTTTTGCAACTGACAAAAACATTTCTCCGCCACATACTTCTTCTAATTTCACGACACAACAAAGAGGACCCCGTCAAAATACTCTAGGTGACCCCATCAAGGGGGTAACGTCGTCACTCTCGGAGTCTGCTGGGACCCATCGAATTCCCAATAAATCCCAACCGATTTGCAATTGTGAGAAATATTGCACCCTTCCACAATTAGAGTTATCTGGATACCACGACTGTCTGCACGAGGCGTCCTCAGAAAAAAAAGGGGACTTGAAACTGAGCTCCACGGGCAGATGATGGGGTACTACCCCCTGCCCCTTCCCCCTCTTCGCACACGTCACTTCCATCATGTTACTCGTGTCAAATCTAAAGGGGGAATAAGTTGAGGGAGATGACAGTAGTGAGAGCTAAGAATTCCTGGAGCCTTGAGAGACTTGGGTATTGCCTACGCAACGCCCGTCATGTCTCCCCCTTTCGAAAGCATACACGAATGCACCTGCACACCACCCATACGATAGAGAGAACCATAGAGAAAGGAGTCAACTAGACCCCTTCAACCCTTCAGGGGGTTGGTAGTAGGACCTGACGCTAGGACTCCTACCCCTCTGATCCCTAATTGGAGACGACAGGTTCGTGCTAAAGACTGAGAAATTTGAGGAGCTTTAAGCCAGGCCTTGAACTTCACAATATCAGCGGCTCTTGTAGAGGCATTCACAGATGTCTGGAGAGTGGGAGAAGGGGAAGAGGTGGTATATGACTTCAGTTCATCTCCAAGACTCAAGTTACATTGAAATAACTGAGATTTTACTTGTTTGTCGTTTTTTCTCAAATTTAACCTAAATTTTGGATCATGTTATCGCTATACATTTACAGCAAGTCTTTACAAGTTCATAGTAGTTCAGATAGGCCAATAAACATGATTTTTTTTTTTCGTATTGATAAATAAATGAATAAAATAATACAGGACTGGTGTAGATTCTGAAATTTATGGAATCATGTATAGGTTTAGCTGGGTTTATCGCGACCGTTGACGGTGATCTTAGACATATTCCAATACTCCAGTCCCCAGATCTTTATTCTGTTTGCAGGATAATAATAATGATAATGATATATTTAGTATTTACGATATCTACAGCAGAATTAGGGTTTTCGGACCCTTCAAAATTATTATATGTGAGTGATGCAAAACAAAACAAAGAGAATCATTAATCTATTTTATGTAGCATGTGGATTGTGCTTTTTAAATAAAAAACTTTGATGACTTTCATGTAGTTTACTTCTCAACTGATTATGTAGAAGCAGGTTTCCATTGAACTTACATCCAGGCAAAGCATGCTATTTTGTTCAGTTTCAGTAGATATTTCCCCCTCTTTCAAATACAGACGTTGAATGCCAAATAGATGCGACGATTGTTGTGAAATACAAAACGACCACCGCGCACGCATTTATTTTTACCACCCTCTGTTATAATGGTATGTGCATCCTTGTATTGATTTACTTGAAGATGTTCAACCAGTGGCTTGGCTCATAAGAAGATGATTCTATTTCTGAAGAAGAGAGAGAGAGAGAGAGAGAGAGAGAGAATGGTGTGGTGGTGAGGAAGAACATTCATATTCGTGGACAGTGCGTGGACAAAATATATCAATCTCCAATCTTTTGAGAAAGAGTACACCACTTATTGATTTTTGTTCCTTCACTCTCCGCTACCCTGTCTCGCGCGCACATACTCTTGAGGGGTCTTCTGCAGTTAAAGGGTTACCAATCATGCTATCTATATTGCCAGTATCTCATTAAACATTTACCGTAATTGGGAGAAGAGCGCAAAGAACTTACGTCTAAGCAAACCCCTTTTTTATCCACCAAATTAATTAATTTCTTCCATACCTGACATGCGTCCATTTCATTAATTTTGTAAAGCCAGGGAATTTCCCTAGGTTAGCTGACTTAGCTGTGATAGAAAGCACTGCGAGAAATTTGGCTGGAGAGGGATCATCTAAAATATTCATTATTTCGTGGTAATATTGCAGTCATTATGTATCTGTCTTTTTGTCTCATCTACCGTGGTGACTTTCAGTTTCAGTGAGCATCGGATAAGAAGCGAAGATAACATGGCGGCTAGCTCCTTTAAACAAACAGTTTCCTCTCACCTCAGTCCTCCTTCCGTCGTCTTCTTTTTTTCCCCTTTTCATCTCGTCCATAATCAAATGCTCATACTCAATCATCATCATCGTCCCAAACCTGAAATGCCACTGAATGTGCCCATGTGTGTGTTTTCAGGATCCGATAGTTACATGGTTACGTGTGTGCATTCCAGTTGCAGGAATCCCAACTGTCCTGGAATCTGAATTCCCTTTTTTGTAGTCATTGGAAAGTCAACAAAATGACAAAAATCACTTGAAGCGGGGAAAAATCAGTAATTTCCACTAGCTTAAAGGCACACTGTCCTACTTGTAGCTACTTGCTCCCTCTATATAGAAAACTTCCCAAATCGGTGCCTGTTGGTCCCCCATGATCCTCTTTTTCTTATGTTAAATGAGAGCTTAGTTAATGAGATAGCCACCTGTCACAGTGACCTCGATGGCTCTCTGGGTGGTCTAATCCCTTCTAGCTGCAGTAGTAAAGCCTCCCTTTAATAAAGAAATTAGTTGGATTCGTTTATTTGTTCTCATTTCCAACTGAAGTTTCAAACTGCATGGAAATATGTTAAAACTGTGATCATGGAATTTAAAAACTCCAAAAAGAGGGGAAAGTCATGATCATCGTAAAGCCTACCTGCTAAAAATAACGAAAAAATATGGTTAGGTATTCGGCAATAATTTTGCCAGTCAAGAAAACGGGAGGCATTGTGGTTGTGTCAGGAACTTTCTTAGTAAGCTTATAAAGCAATTTATTTTTGATACTGTCAAAAAGTACGTCGATTTAGGCCAATTAATAATTGGCTTGCCCGTAGGTTTTGTGAGTGCCTCGACTTCGTATTATTACAAAAATCTTGTCTTTATTTATGGTTCTGCAGGTTGTAAAACCACTGACTGTAGCTACCATGTGTATTGCCGAAAAAGAAAAAAATGGGTATAAAGTTCGAGTGGTATTCCAATTTACACTGGATGGTGAACGTGTGTGTACTACGTGTAAACGTAACCCTTCAATTTGTAACCGCTATTTGTCGCTTCTTTGTGGACTCTCCCCCATGCCTACATTTATCAAAGTGACATCTTTTGGAGTGGCCGCTAGGACAGTTGCTGGCTTTGAACTCGCCTACTTATCTGCCATTTCGAGTTATCCCGACTCCCTGTTGATGCGGCCAGTGCACCGACAGAGCATGTGTTTTAGACATGTATTGAAATCTGTATTAAATCTGCCGCGGTAGTATCGGTGGTGCTGTGATTGTGAAGTCGTTCACAATATTGTGCTGCATGCAGCGCGCGGCCGTAGCCTCTACCCCAAACAAACGGGTAAGCCGTATTTGTCAGGCTGGCTGACAAATTGCCCCAATCGATCAACAAATCGAAGCAAAACCCGTTGTACTTTAACACCTCTGTTCTATTCATATAACAGTGCATCTAGCACCATTACGGTCCCTCTTATCTCACAATGAATTAGAGCGGGTTTGGCGCTATTATGCGAACGGCATCCATGCGTAGAAGGGGGACTGTTCGCAATGGTGCGTGTGCGAGATGGCGCATTGAGAAAAGCGAGCTATTTGTCTGTATAGCACCTGGGGCTGAGTCGAGGTGTGAATGCATTGCACGGTCAACATTGCACGGGAAAGCCATGCGAGTACCGTTAGCTCGACTTTGCCCGTAAGGGCGTTCTGAGGAAAACAGAACAAAGGGGTCTCGAAATGAATATCACTCCCTTCTCTTTCCTCCTCACCAATCTCTTTTAGATGAATTCATAATTCATTAATGGCAAGAACTGGTTTGATTACTGTCGACCCCAGGGGCACATACAAGTTGAATCATGTTGTGCAATATTTTGACACTGACCGTTCGAAGTCGATTATTTTGAATGGCTATGAGGTCATGCCGAATATTAGAATTTAGACCATCAAAAATAAAACGTGTTTCTAAAAACAATCATAAATCCTATATATCAGAGGGTATATTAATATGAAACCTGTCAGAGATTAACGGTGCTTTCATTTACTAAATCTGATAAGATTCCTAGGCCTTTAATTTCTTCTCAAGATGATTTATGGTTCCAACTACCAACTTGCAAAACATGGCAATTTTTGGATCTGTCCAGATTAGCCCCATTCAAGAAGTGCCAAGAAGAGAGACTCTGTACGAATGTTTGAGATCCCAATATATCGGTTAGTCACATTTGTCACGCTGTCTCGCCCAAACCATTTATATGTTTTTTCTCTTTTCAATTGCCGCCAATTGAAGTTTTATCGTTCTGCATGTCCAGCGCTTCAACCTTTCAATTCACGTTTTCACGCATTCGATTGAAGACAACTCAATACACTGCTTTACAGACAGAGTAATCACCCTGTTGTTGCTTTATCGCGTTATTTCTGGGAGGTTTTTTCGTTATTGTCCGTTTATTTGATTGTCCAGTCAATCGCTATTGTGAGCTTCTATTTTATGGACAAAATTTGAATGGGGGTTTAAGCTCGTTGCGGTGTCGCAATCATGATTATCTGCTGGACAACATGCATGGATGAAACTGCTGCTTTACTCGCTTTTATTGATGACGACTGTAAATGGACGATACAGTTTTCATCGGTTTCCATGCCATGGTCTTACGAAGTCCTTGTTATGCATGTTGAATTTTATATCAACAGTCTTTTTTCAATTATTATTGTAGTCACCATAATTTACCAGAAAACAATCATTATGTTATGATGTTTCTGGTCTCGTTTGAATTAAAGAAGTATATAAGTAAACATTATAGAAGAATAAAATATGCTAACATACAAACGAAAGAACGAACAACTAGAATAAAAGTGACAAATAGACATAAGTGATAGTTGGAAGACAAAATAAAATGGTATTAAGTATTTTTATACCAGCAGAGTCCATTACCCATGCAGCCAAACTTATTTCATGAGTATAAGTCTGCAGCTATACTATAGGTCGCCAGACTCGCCACCATCATTCGTATTTCAACTCAAATCGTCATCCCGAACTGCTAATTAAACACGTTGATTAATTAAGCAAACACATCTTGGGAGACGAAAGGAAAAGGGCCTAAGTGTCAATTCATTACCGATACAGAAGTACTCATGATCGTTTGGTTGACAAGTAACTTAGTCTAGATTCAGACTTCTTAAATAGTATGATAAAGATAGATAATATAGCATCAAATCTGCATGTAAGCCTACTAAACGCAACCCATATGTTGTGATTATGGTGTGGAAGTGAGCGGGGCTTATGGAAAGACAATCCTGAAAATAATTATATATCTCCCTCCTTCAATGTGTTGTTAATTTACAACAGGTCAACAACGTATTAAGTGCGATATCGAAATGAAAGAGAAACCGATTTAATGGTATAAATGTCTCATTAATATTGATAGATGTTTAGTAGCATTTTTGCCTGCACTTAATAATGTAGTGTTGACAGATTTAGTATGGGCGGAAGACCAACATATGATTACAGAATGGATACATTGTCTCATTGTAATTGTGTATTTTGTATTAATATAACCATAAATTATTGGAAACAAATAGATTATCCTACCCAAATTAAATAACTATACTATAGATGTCAGATGACAAATTAAAATGGAAATATTAAAGCGCGATTCAAAGTCTCTCGTCTTTTGGGGGATAGTGTATTCATTAAATAATTATGATTGATTATTTATTTTATTTTCAATTATTGTGACTTAACAATTTTTAATTGGCGATACAGGGTGAGAAAGGTCCCTTCGTATACTGGACACAATTATGATAATGATAAGCTAGCATTAGCTTAATCCCATAAAGATTGAGAAATTTTCAAAACATGATTGATAAACACCTTTATCATGTTTTGAAGATTTCTTATTTCAATTATCTCGTTTTAGTGGTTGTCTACCGGAACAAGAGTCGGGAAGTCAAGGTGATTTGTGTAACCTATATTATCTTGTCCTGTTTATTTTGAAGTTCCTTCTTCTAATGGGGATATCAAATCACTTTATTTAGTCTTCCTTGTGCGGGTACTTTAAATGTCACGCGAGAGACAGGATAGACAAATGATATACCTTTATGCTTAAAGGTATATAAGAAGATTTTGAGCGAATTTCATACGTGATTTATACGTGATTTGTTTCCAAATAGACATGTTTTCTTTTATTTTTCAGTTGATTAAAACTGGCAGCTAGCAAAAAGAACTCATTTGGCGTAATATCGTAAGATTCAGAGCGAATCCTATCAACATTATGAATGAATTATATTTTTAAGAATTAAGATGCCATAGCTGTTGTTTATAATGTCTCTGTAAGTCTCTCATTAAGCTTTTTTAGGGTACATGCTATTATAAATCACGTAAAGAGGAATATATTTCAATACATATCGGTTTACTAATTTTGTCTAAAATGGAAAAGGAATAAGAACTTTAAAGATGACTGTCTTGTGAATGATTGAGTTCAAAGGATTCTATTCAGTCTTTATATCCTATGATCATGGACACACTTTAGAACTTTCGTTACACAATAAATAGGAAAAGGTCACTATCACCATGAAACAGAAGTTCAGTTTTGGAAGATGGAAACCAACTCATGAAACAAAATGCACTATCATCCCTCCTCGTGGATCGCAACTTCATTGCAAATCCCCTGGTAGTCCTTACGAGCCTGTACATGATGTTTTCAATTTCTTTATCTTGCTATTTACATTCATTCATTGGATTGATGACGACGATCAAGACCAGTATGAATTGGTCCCAAGAGGATGGGGACATTTTTCGATCATTGCTGATGTATTCCTCGTAACCATCACTCTCTTTTTTTTTTACTCGGACACATCTCAAAATGTTATTGAGCGCGACCTGATTGTGGTAGATCTTGATTTAGAAGAAGAGGTTGCAGTTTGGGGATATCGTGGTTGTAAAATAATTTCGTTTTTCCCTCTCTTTCCTCCATTTCCTTTTAAATCAGTCTTGTCCCCCCCCCCCCCCTCCTCCTCCTTTCTCTCAATATCTCTTTTTGTTTCTCCATTATTCTCTTGATCTCTCTGCTTGTTTCTGTCGCTCGGAGAACCTCCCCCCCCCCCCCCCCCCACCATCTCTCTCTCTCTCTCTCTCTCTGACTCTTGTTTTCTCCTGTATGTCTTTCTCTCTAGCTCTTATTCTACTCATTTGGAATACTCCTGTCGTACTTAATATTTCCTCAATTCTTTTCCAATTTCCATACCTCCTCTGTCATTCCCTATACTGTTCATGTTCTTATGCCCTTTAAAAATATGAACCATTCAGGTGGATTTCAACACCATTTAATTACATCCCTTTCCATGTTCAGCTTGGGTTTCTTTATTGAAGGTCATGTATGAAATGAACACCTTTATAAAAGGTTAACCAAGTTTATAGATAAATCCTCCTTTCCAGTTCATTCCAATTTGAGTTATATCTTTTGGTAATATACTGCAGCATGTAGCGATTAGGATGAGTTGATAAAATGGCATGATTTTTTCGGAGTGAGAATGGATGGGGGGGGGGGGGGGGTGGGGGGGGGGGGGCAAACTACACCTCTCTGCTTTCCCTTTGGTGGCATGCCCTGCTCATCTCATTTTGAATGCATCCTGAATGTTTCGTCCTCCAGGAGGAGTACGCGGTCGAGATGAGGGGTTGCTAAGTCTATGAAGAGAAGGAGACGACTGTATTAACAAAAACAGTGAATTTCCAACATTACTATGCACACCTTCGTTTTCAGTCCCATACGTTCACTCTGATGTACCGTGTTTGCTATAGTGATGCTCTCTAGCGGCTGCTGTGCGAGGGTGAGATGCATGCACACACAGGAGTGCCAGCCGACGAGAGGTGCTAAAAATAAACCTCTAGAAAAAGAAGAAAAAAACCTGGAAGAGAAAAAACGGGAGAAAGAGAGTAGAGAAGGAGGGAAAACATGTCGAATGAAATTTTGCTTGAGAGCACATTGGATGGTTGTATTGGCGCTGTATGCAGGTGGATTATATGCCTCTGTTCTATTGATTTCTAGCCTCGCTTTCTTCACATCTTCCTTTTACCCCTCGAATTAAACTGAGGGGGCAGAAGAGGGCCCGGAGAAATTTCGCCTTTTGGCCTCCTAATGAATCATACAATCTACTTTTGCCTCACTTCATCTTGTTTTGGAAATTCTTGCTTGCATCCCCGCTAGCTTCTTAGTGAAATGATTTGTGAACTGCTCTCTCAAGCAGGATCATAATGTGCCCTTTTCTCCCCATCTCGGTGAACTACTTTTTGTTAGTAGTGTCTTCAGATTCAGAAAATTCAATAGCCTTCATAATATTCACGAACCTGAAATATTTAAAAGTCTCCTTTCTTTAATAAGTCTGTAGTCCCCAGGAATGCGACATTACGGTATAAAATATGAGGACTTAAAGATGAAGTTGAGTTCTGGTCATGCGATTGCATTGTGAAAGAAACGGTGTGGAATCGACCAGAAAAGGTTGATCATCTAGCATATAATAATTTGTGTGTATTGCCAGGTTCTGGAATCATCAAAATGATAAGAGATTTGGCCAAGTCTTGGTAAAGTTACAAACAATGTACACAGAAAGATGTATATGGGACTACACGAACACGTGGCGTAAAAAACCTACCCCCGAGTTTTACGATGTTACATGACATATTTAGAATATGAAGGCATTTGAAGAGCCATGCTTTTCAGGGAACATGTCTTATCTGATGTTCTTCAACACTTGCATAATAAGAATGATAAAGTTCACAAATTATTTTTCACCTCTTCCCAGAACTCAACCTTCTCTTTAATAATATACAGGCTACTAAGTAATACAAATCTATATGGAAGTTTAAATTATAGGGTTGTATTTTGCTTTGTTTGATAAGGCATCCCAAATAGCAGGAGAAGAACAGTAAACAAAGGCGAGTTCTACTTGTCAACTGACATTACATTACAATTGTGACAACTTTTGGACCCGAAATAGCACGGTCCATATTTGCTATTTATGCACAAGCATTATTTTCGCGGGTGGATTGTTTTTACTCTGAATAGTTTGTATGTCCCTAGCCGAGAAAATTCTCTAGAGGGAAAAAGAGAGAGAAAGGGAAAGAGGGAGAGAGTGAGACAGACAGAGAATGAGAATGGGTTGCCCATAGCAACGTTAGAGGAAAAAATAGTAGTAGCTGTCACTCAAGGCGAGTCTCGAGTTTATTTGATGAGACGGGTATCAATAGCGCGCTTTCAATCTATCTCAAGTTTGCCCCTGTCGTGATACCGAAATATTTTCGGGCCAGGAACAGTGAGTGAGAGACAGAGAGAGAGAGAAAGAAAGAGAGAGAGAGAGAGAGCATCATCATCATCATCATGGCAGATAGTGCCGTGTATGATTGCTGTGTTTTGCGATACCTTGTTTGAGACGTCCCGCCATACTACACAGAGAATGGTATTGACATTGACGCATGTACAAACGAAATGGCGGAGTGAATTACCTACGATGGCAGCGTTCATCACCACATGGATAGAAATTAGATAGGTATTGGAAGACATCCCCCTTCCCTCCCTCTTCACTCCCCCTTCCCTCCCATTCCCTCACCCATCCTTTCACCCATACAATATTTGCTCTCTTACATAATGCTTTTGTAATGACGACGATTTTGATTTCAATGCGGAAGTGACGTGACAAAAATGATGTAGGGACTACTAGTTACTACGCATTCGATCCGATCCCAAGAGTCGGTTATAATTCAATGATGGCACGCGTGTACGGATTAATCGCAAATGGTTTCAATTTATTACCGGCTAATCAAATGTGATCACTAATCGAATTATAATGTAGATGCTAATTATGAACTCTTCCCGGCGATTGAATTATTAACGAGGGAGGTTGGAGAAAACGCAATCGGCACGGGAATAGCGCTGGAGGTGACAATGACGAATGATGTGTGAATGTGTGATGATGCAGTGAGAGATTGTCAGTTTAAAAGGTGATACTATGAAATTATAACATGGTGTCACTGGGAAAGAGATTGAAAGGGATATTCTGGGAATATTGATCCATGGCAATCATGACTTTGTGTTTTGTAAAAAGATCACGTTATTTTTGTTGAGTAATTTCTGCAACTTTCATGATACTTATAATAGATGCGAGTGACTCCACCCCCACACTCCTCTTTTCGTTCCATTTGTATTGCCTCTCTCTCTCTCTCTCTCTCTGTCTCTCTCTCTCTCCCTATCTCTCTTCCTCTCTTCGTAGTTTAAAACATATGCAACTATGCATACACCTTTTTTTTTCCACACATGTTCTTCGCTATTTGAAGCATTTTCTTAGCTGCCACGTCATTCTTCATGTAGACTGGCATCCAGACGGAATGAATTTACTCAAATCTCTCAATGAAGATGATTTCAATAAAGTCTATTGATAATGTTGTTGAATATCATTCCCTTTTCATCCTCCTCCCTTTCCTCCTCTCCCTGTCCCTCCCTCTCTCTTCCTCATTGAAAGGGACAGTGAGATGGGTAGTCTCTTTCCTGAACGTCAACTCGGGGGGACATCACAGTTTCATCGAAACTGAAATGAAAGGGAGTAAAATCCTCTTTCGACTGGAGACCAGACTACATCCCTGGGCCACTTTGCTTGGGCCAAACAAGGGAGATGAGCAGAGAATGCCGCGAGAATAGCAAGGCGCGAAGAAGAGTAATTGGGACCCTTTCATCGCGATGTTTAATCAGTCCACGACCGATCAAATCTCACCCTTTTTGGGTCTGGGTGTAAACTTTAAGTACCGCCTTTCAAATCTCTCCATATACATACAGGGCAATGCCTTCTGGGACCGAGCGTCATGAATTCATTTGAAAGGATTCCTTCTTCTTTCTTTCTTTTCACAGCCGTTTTTTCTCTTCTCGCTTTGTTGTCTTTTATTCTCGCTAGAGTGTCGTATTGTTTTATGTGTGCCCGATTTCCCCCGGTGGTACGCGTTTGGTCAACAATCTCATTTGCTAGCAAATATAGCGGGAAGCTGAGAGTGTGTGAAAATCACGAGGCGATTTTGGGGTTGAATGGAATGGGGATGGAAGCATGTCTCTGACAATATTATATTTCAGGAATATTAAACTGAGACACACTGATTATGTTAATCAGACATGTAATACGAATATAGTGAATATGTCGGTATTACGATTATAAAGAACATGACGACTGCACCTGCACAGTTGGTTGACAAGGGAAAAAAACCTCGATTTTGTCAATACTTTCTACCATTCAAGAAAAGGTAGTATACAATGTAGTGTTATTACTTGCAATCATCAATTTGTTCCCATCTCCAATGAAAACGATTCTGGAAAAGCCTAAAAATTCATTGTGTAAATTAGAGTTCACCACACAGATAACCGCTACTAAGCGATATCGAGCTTTGTTTCCCATCACACTGTCATATTTCTGATCTATCTTTCATTAACTCGTTATTTTGTTTTTTTGTTTCGCTCATTCCAAACTTGGAAAGCATCGTTACCCTCTCCCCTCCCAACGTAAAATACCCTGACCCCCTTCCCCCTCTTACTTTCACCCCATTCTCTCTTCCTTCATTCCAACCTGGTATAGCGAGCACAGCATTACCTGTATTGTCGCGTTTGAAGCCCTTGCTTTCACGCCTGTCTTCTAATTGAATCTACTGTTTACTCCCACCCGACTACCCCACCGTATTGTGTGTTGTGTACCCAGAGAAATTGGAAAATGGTTTGGTGTTTGCCGGGCTATGAAAAGAACCCCAGTCATTCAGAAAAACGAGTCAGAATAGACCGATTTGTATGGGTAATAATCGCGTCTCATGTATCCACTCATGAAAGAATGGATACCGACATCAGCTGTGAAAACTATGAGCTATGTGCGATATTGGAGCTATAATCAGTATTTAAAACATAAGTGGAGCATGTATATTGTAGAAGCCCACACAAATAATAATCGTCTTTGAACGTACACACGGAAGTTTTCTCTGGCTAGGGCTGAAGTAGTCGCTGAACATATCCTTGCACTTCCAATAATGCCGACTAGGTATGTCAAATTATTAGTTGTATTACTTCAAATTTCCGCCTTGCCTTGTACCAGACCGGTTTGTAATCAATAATCGTGATTATGACTTTATGTACTATGAGTAGATGTATTTCCGCCGTAGGCGTATGTGGTGATGGTAGTTACTATTAAACATATCATTGTTGTCCTTTGAACTCCTTCCTACCAGGTACACATTTAACACCTGCGTGGAGAGTGGTAAATATATATCAATGTCTTAGTAAACGACACTTAGTGCCGCGGCGGGACTCGAACCGCGAACCATGTGATCCACAGTTTGGTGACCTAACCACTAGACCACTACACCTAATGACCAATAATCACTGGTTCCGTAAGTGGGTTGATGGATCTTTGCCTCACAACCAAATGAGGTTGTATCGCAAACGGGGATGCTATGAATTGTCCTCTTTTTTTGGTATCGTGATTTGTGTCGTGACTCCGTGTAGACCTAATTTCCGTTTCTTATCGAGCCTCTTAACTTTGATGGATGGATGAAAATTTACCACATTTAGGAGCAGCAGAGCAAAATTTGTTATTGGCCGCGAAACCAGGCACCTTTCATGTATTTACTCTCTCAACCTCTTCCATTTTCCCTCTCGATTTGTCTCGTTCTTCTGTAATTTCCAATCTCTTTCTTCACATTTTCTGCTCCTAATATTAATTGTTCCAACCGTCTACCAAATACTTTGCAATCGCACATAACTTTATTTGTTTGTTTGCTGTTATGTCCAAATCAATATGAAAGGGTTTAAAAGTCATGGTGTATTAAAAGGTTTTTAATGTAAAGATGGCAGATATACAATTCCAGAGGTAGTTATAATATTGCACTGTTCTTTTGTGGGTTCGTATTTCAAAACACCACAACAAAGCTTATATAACAGCAAAGTATGGCATCAGCTGAATGCCCCTTTTTTCGTATTGTTGGTTTCATCACAATACATACGTTTCATCAGGGACTCTCCTCGCCCACCTTCCCTTCCTCCTTATCCCCTCCAAAGCGCGCCCACCACACCCCTTGAGTACCATACCCCAGCCCCCATGGAGGCCCACAAATCACTGGATTTAACGACGCAGAGAGGAATAAAACTGTCACAACATTATAAATAAGGTTCGCCCGCATTTATTATCTCCAGCTCCTCAGCGAAGTATATCGCCAGGGTTCACAGAAATGCAAGCGTTTGTGAAGATTTTCTTTAAGTGTGATCCTTGGATTATTTTGTGAAAGAAATGCAAGTTTATAGCATTCCTTTACACCTTTGTTGACATTATGTACAGTTATGCACCATGCACGTGACAAGAATAATGATTAAGTGTACCACATCATTTTGTAATGCAGTAATGACTTTAATTTTTTTTAAATTCCAATATTAGCTATTTGATTGATGTACTAGGAAACATTATTCAAAAGAGCAATCAGATTGTAATATACTGGTTTTATTTTGCATACATGCATTATTTTACCCCTTCATGTTATCAGAACCAAACGTAGAAAATTCAGCAAAGTTTTTTCCGTGGTAGAAAATCAAACTTTGTGAGAGTTTTTTTGAGTGGAATCCTAGTGTTTTAGGATTGATTCTTGTCGTCCTTAACCTTGTCACCTAGGTCTAGTTTTCAGTCCGGTTTCACACGGAGAGTCAAAGGGAGACACGCCCACGAGATCTCATCCTGATTGATCGAGATGATGGGGTGTCCATGGGGATGCAGAGGGGTGCACTGCTACCCCCTTCAATTACACACTCCCTACTATTTTTGGTTTTAGCAGGCACTTATTTGTACATTCGTTTTCGGGTGACTGACATGCCGGTTTAGAGGGGTACATTATAACACCGTGCGATTATCATACCGAATCTATTATGAAGAATCATATTCTGTTATTGTCGTTTGGGGATGACATGGGGCTTAGGGGTACCCCTTTTTCATTACCTCCTCCCAGCAATCATGAAGTAGGTATCCTGCATGGTCATTTATGGGAGACTTGTGATTTAGGGATTCTTACAGGGATACTAATTTATAATCCCCTTTGGCTACCCCCTTCTCACTGCATATGAATTACGAATTGTGGCATCTGTATTCTTTAATGTTCTTTTATGGATAAAAATTAGGGGTTTGCTGCAAATTCCGAACGGAAATTGTCCAGAAGGTTACAGAGGATCAAAATCAACCAAGTATTTACAGCTTTCTCTATTAAATTCCATATTGCCATTCTTGCATTTCAAATTTTCCTCCCGATAACTTGCTATTCGGAATAAACTTCAAATTATCCAGGCGTTTATCATTTGAAACCTGAGGGGAATGTTTTCATGTCCAACATGAGTACATTAATCATCTCAAGTTGGCCTCCAGGATCGAATCAAAACTTATATTGATAAGCGAGATATAGAGGTGCAAAGTACAGCATGTTCTAATCCAAACCCGAGATTTCTGGAAAGATATTGGAGATTTTAACCTCGATCCCGCCAGGTATAAAGCGTAGTATAAATATAATTTGAGATTTGTGAAAACACCTTCAAGGTTTACTGGTCATTCGCAGTAACATGATGCTTTGATATGCAGCCTTTTCACAAAGTTTACGAGACGAACTTTGGTGTATTTTGTTTTTTGGCAAGCAAGGAGAATGTAACGCCGTGATATACACGTAGGCCTATTTCATTGGAATAAAATCCATCATGATATAACCCCCCCCCCCCCCTCTCTCTCTCTCTCTCTCTCTCTGTAATCTCCCTTCTTCCTCCCCCCCCCCCCTCCCGCTCTCTCTCTCTCTCTCTCTACCCCTCCCTCTCCCTGTCGTTCTGACCTTCTGTGTCAAATCGACTACATGCTTATTGTTTCCTTTGTGGTTTCATTTATTGTAGTAACAATAACCAATCATGCGCATGAATACTTCTTAGCAGCGTCACACTCCCGATTTCCAATCGCTAGTCCAGGAGTCGAACTTGGGCCTTTTATTTCCTTCAAGTCATTCCGTTTAGCACCTGTGTTACTATTTTCATCACCAAACGAATTAGATTTAAATCGAATCAATGAAGCTCATTTTCTCTTGGCGAATGAAGCAAAGAGGACTTTGGAAATAACCACCAATATCATTTCCGCTAAGAAAACCGCCATCAAATTTGCCCATTTCACATCTCGGTCATTTGTTTCGCCTCGTCAGATGTCAACCTCGATAAATTAAATGCAACAGATTTGATAAATTGAGTTGCGGTACGCCCAACCTCGCAACGCTGGAGTTCAAGCGATAGAGTGTGTTCATGTGTAAACGGGAGATGGCGCTAGACACGTTTTCCCGACGGCCCATTTGGCAGAGCGTTGCTCTTGACCAGTTCAATAAAAACTATTTTATTTCTTTAAAAGCTACACAGACCTATGTATATACTCGGTGAATATTTTTTAAAGAAAAGGAGTGATGTCATTACAGTTAATTCAAACATAAATTGGACGACTTATATCAACCCGACGTGGCAAACATTATAAAGAATAAGACAGGGGTCTGGTTTGTAACCAACATACAAACATTCTAGATAGACATCGTTTACGTTGGTACTAAACGAGTGTCGCCAAGTTTAATGGCAAACAAATTTACTCTACTCATAAAGACCGTACAGTTTATGCTCCCTGTCTCTATAACCGTTATTATAATCATGAAATATACGACCTTTAGCGTAATAAACCAAACCCATGATGTGCCTGTGGTTTCGCATAACAGTTACTTCGAGATTGGGAATTCATCAGCGTTCAAACCAGTGTTCAAAAGACTTGTCAGGCCATTAAATATGCCACTGATTTATCAAATTTCATGTAATAGTTTATAAAGGCGTTGCTACTTTTGTAGAAATGTTTTGAGGTACAGATCGTAAACCCGGTGAGTAATTTTAGTGCGACGAAGAAAGGTAATGAAGCTTAAAATTGCTTTCTGTTGTTGGGTTTTCAAAAGATGCTTTTGAGCGTCGATTCATTGTGTGAAAAAGAATAACACCCACGAAAACATGGTTTTACAATGGTAGTCTTCAACTTTGAGTTCGGCCTGTATAGATTAGAGAAGTCATTGGAGAATTTTTTTCGTACGTCTGTCTACATTTTGAATGAGGTATGTTCCAACACTGCAATGTGCTTCTGAACGACAACATCAACATGTTTTTTCCTCCAATCAATGTGAAAGATATTATCTTGAGACTTCAAATAGGTTGCTTGAGTTCAGCCCGCCCGCCTTGCTGTATTATGATAGTATATTGTCCCATTTCCAAAGTTTTGACAGCCGTTTTTTCGAGTTCCCATTTCACGGGCCGTATTCTCTGATTGGATTTCGCAAGGGACGTTCCGTTTTTCTTGCATGCAGGGGTCTTTCTGGAGATTCTTTTCTTTTTATCCGTGCCCAGGAAATGTATTTGACCTGAGCCACCTCTTACCCCATAACAAACAAGGTTGGACCTTGTTGAACAAGCAAACCGGGAGCTAGTTAGCGTTGAGTTTTAGGGCGCGTTCATGCTTGATTTTGAAGGTAGAATGAGCGATCTGAAACGCTCATCGTAAACGCTCATCGTGATCGCAGTTCCACGGTGTAGCTGTTCATGCTTACTTCTCTGGCTCATCCAGGCAATTCTCCTTGTGTGGCATTGTGTGACCTTCACTGTGCATGCTACGTAGACCCACTAGAGGTCAGTGCGTTGACCCCATTTAAACGCGTTTACAATTGTAAACGCATCTTTTTGTGAGTTTACGATCGGCGTTCGTGATCGCCGTTTTTCGGTGATTCTACAAAAGTGAGCATGAACGCAAGCGTGTTTTAAACTAAACACGTAACAGATGCCTGATTCTGGCCGTCAAAATCAAGCATGAACGCGGCCTTAGTCCCACTCGTTGCTTATTTGCCGAAGCAGGAGAAACACCTACAAGTTTTAGGTGAATGTCTGAATAAAGTGACTGACTGTCTGAATGTCTTTTCTGTTTGTGTGTGTTATTGTAGCTGCATCATTGTCAGTGGTCGTTGTCTTCTCCCTGTGTTTCTCTATGTCTGTCTTTCGCTCCGTCTCTTTATATGTCTCTCTTCCTTATCTTCTCTTTCTTCTTCTAACCCCTTACTCTTTCTCTCTCTATCCCTACTTCTCTCTTTCTTTCTCTATCCCTACCCCTCTCTTTCTAAAAATACCTTTTAGTGAGGACTGTTGCATTTTGACAAGAAACCCGTGTTTTCGTCAGGACGACCCCACCGTTTGACCTGACCTTCCTTTCTTAGAAATCAATTTGTCATCCATTATTGTCCTCAAAATTCCTCTGGTCTACAACAAATTACCATCTTTCGTTCATCTGTCATCCCCTCTTCATTCATTGGGGGTGGGTCATGTTATTGGGGGTACCTTTTGGGGCCGACCTGATACAAACATGTTGCTGTAGTTGTAATGTAAAATAAGTAGCGGGCAGGTAATGATAGAAGGGGCGAGGGAGAGGCAAGGATCACGAGATAAAGGGTGCAGACTAAATAGACAGACAGATAGACAGGGTAAAGGGAGAGAGAGGAAGTCAGAGAGAGATAGAGAGAGATGGGAGAGAGAGAGACGGTGAGAGGGAATCGATAAGTTTCGTCCTTGCCCATTGACCGTCACGGGTTGTAGCGTGAGAGCCGTTGTTGAGAATGGTTAAGAGCCCTCTACGCTAAAATAGCGCGTAGTTAGCACACCACCTTGAACTTTCTGTTTCTGTGTTTTATTACACTTCCAATCATAATTCATTATAAAGACTAACGAGCCTTTGATTCAGTTATCTCCACTTCCTAGTCTGATTTTGCAGGATTTCATTAATTATTGTCTTTCTCCTGCCTAAAATGGATGGAAAATCAGATTTACCGGGTTTGTGTTTTGGAATGAGCATCTCAAATTTCCCTCTTTCTATTGATCAATATTATTGGTGATTTTTCGAAGGTGGTTTGTACAGTTGATGTGTTGAGTCTGGGAACCAAGACTGTCTGTGAATGTCAGTCAGGGCTTCAATGTCTCCCCCAGCAGACACACGTGGTAATGACGTCAGTGTTTTACAAGGGCATGACTCACAAATCACATCACATGTTCCTTACAATGACTCTCCAACACGGTGACAAACTGGCAATTACCACCGACATGTGGAACTCGCATCAAATCCAGCAGCCCCGGCGATGTCGAGCTCGCTTATGATGAGGCAAGCAGACATCGCCGGTTTCCCCATCAGGCTTTTCCCAGGGTGGACCGCATCGCACGTGATCCGGCATCTCCCCGCCAACGTGTAATCACACTCAACCTTGGGCTTATGCAATGTGAACGGTTGAAATGTGAAGGAACTCAAAGTCATGACATTCGCGCCTTGCGGATACTTTCAAAGCACTATGTTGCTGGTTTTCATGGTTTAAAATGTGCTACCCGTGCAATCCTTGATTTTCTTTACCTTTCACAATTCCCTGATCGAATTAAGAAGGTGTTATTTACCTGATCAACGTGACCATCCTTGACCTACCGTCTGGAATTCCGCCCATGCAGGTTCTTCCAGACTAGTTATCCCCTTTGAAGTGTAGGCAATGCATTCGATTCATCCGTAGTTCATTCCTCACATGACCCTTCTTATAATCCGATATCCTAATAGATCTCAAATCGGAGGCACTACACCTGTCTGAATTGCTCACTCTATGATCATAATATACATTTCTGATATCTATTAATGTCATTCTAATTATAGATGAATGAATTCATGTTATACACACTGAAACAGTCATGGCAGTTTGTTCTACATTACTTGTATCGGCATGATAGGCTAATAATAATCAGTATGGACCCACGAGGACACACACACGTGTACCACGTTTGTGTGCCTTTTTAGAGGAGAAAGTTGTAGCTTTGCCGCGCGCGAAGAGAGTAAGGAAAAAAAGACAGAAGATTGGGCTCTTCTCGTTTGGTTATTTATCTAGTCGGGTTTGTCGGTCGCGCTAAACACGCTCCAAACAAGACATTTGTCAGGAGAAGGGAAAAAATGTAACAGAAAAGTTGGTGAGGATGTCGCCATCCAAGGTGCTGTTTGTTTTCGCTAGAGTGCCCAGACCCATCACTCATTCCTAGTTCAGAATGAAGGAGGGGAATTCACGGAGAGAAGAGGATGAAGATGGGAGACAAAAGAGAATTGCGATATCGAAGAGTTGTCACCAAGCATCAGTTTGAGATTTTCATACTATTCTGTAGAGTTGATGTTGTCCTTCTGCGTACTGCGTGTCTCTTCTCATTTAGATTCGATTTTCATAATAAATTCTCAAGAGTCTCGGGAGACTATAGATTCTTTATTGTGTATAAAGTAATGATGATTATAGGGCAATCAACTGTTTCACCTGGGCAGTTATAGGACTTCTGTGTGTCTCTTTGTGTCTGTATATTTAAGTCTGTTCGTGTATCTGTCTCTCAGAAATTCTCATTCTCTCTCTCTCTCTCTCTCTCTCTCTATCTATATATCTCCTTCTCCTCATCTCTCGCTTGATCTTCCTTCTCTGTTGCCCTCCATCTCTCCCTCTTTCTTTATTCTGTCTCATCTTCTATCTTCGGATCAGCTTCGATCGAGTTCGTCCTCCTATAAAGGGTTGTATTCCCGTAGGTCAAGGCTCTTTCCAAGAAGCCTTCTCCAGTGATTTCCCAATTAAATGCTCAAAAGTCCTTGCAACAACAAGCGCTCTTTCGAAAACATCATGATATCAATTCAACGTACAAGTCCCTCTTGGTTCCACTTTTAATCCTGTAGTCCCAGGGATTGCAAATAGTGTCTTTATTCGCAAATGTATGCCAGCCCATGCAGCACCAAGTGCGTTTCAGTCAGTTATTCCAACAAGGACCAGATCGTGACTGTCGTCAAGAATTCGTTGTTTTCGTTAAACCTCGTGTGACATCAAGGGAGGGAGGGGGAAGGAGGGGGGGGGGGGGTAACCTGTCCATTCACCAGGAACTTTATTTCGACAACCGTGAGTCTTTCATGTGCTGTGTGACGCAGTGCGACTGGGCGAAAGAATAAAAAAGAATAAGATCTTTTAAGCGCTTCACACCTTTTACTATTATGTGTTCTTATATGACTATAATATTACAATTTTAGTATGACCTTGCTAATTCAGTCGCACGTTTCGATCATACACTCTGAAACTGGTCTCTAAGTTCTCATTCTTACAATTATTGACAATCGAATCTTATACTTCTGATAATGAGTTAACCCCCAAAGTCGTATGTTTCGGGGCACAACTGCGCCGGGCCCATCGAAAATAATATTAATTTCTATCGAATAACTGAAATTCCATCATGGCGCCACGCGCATGGAGATAGGGCTCTCATTACCAAATTTTATTTTTCTGGCATATTTCGATGCTGATAAACATCAGGTGAAATGAGAGAAACAAACGGGTCGAGCTGGAGGAGTGGACTGAAACCTGAGCAAAACTAGATCCCAAATTATAGCCCCCGAGTGTCAGAGGTTGAACATTTTCTTCTCCATTTCTAATTCATAGTCTGGATGGAGTTCACGTGGATTTATTAGTTTCCTTGATCTTCTTTTCCAATATTTTTGTACTACAATCATGTAGGGCAAACTATTCTCAGATAATATTGATAACCTTTCGGCTTAAGAAACGCCTTTTTAATATTTTATTCATTTCGAGCCATTCCACGAGGAAATGGGGATGTACTTTTTTTGTTTTTTCGTTGTTATGAAGTTGCACTGGGCTAGATATAAACCGAGGGCATTTGTTAACGTCGAGCTCATTAATTTTATCACCTGGGCATTTACACTGTCATCCAAACACGCCAAAAAATGCCAAACCGGAGCCTGGCCGCGATGTTACCAAGGGCAACTACGCATTACCGGCAGAAATGCCAATTCCAAAACATTCCAAATCGAAGTGTGATCTTTTGGCGTGTTTTGGCGTGTTATGGCAAGTATAAACGCTCGCGGTTGTAACATCGCGATGTTAGGTGACGTAACTTCAGGAGCGGAGCTAGATCGTCCTTAAAGAAAATGATAGAACGATATATACAAAGAATAACTAAGAGAAGGTGATAGAAGGAAGAAACAAATAATAACATAAGGAATAACATAAGGAAAGACAGAAAGAGAAAGTGATAGAAGGAAGAAACAAAGAATAACATAAGGAATAACATAAGGAAAGACAGAAAGAGAAAGTGATAGAATGATAAAAACAAAGAATAACATAATGAAATACAGAAAGAGGGAGTGATAGAATGATAACAAAAAACAAAGAATAACATAAGAGAAGGTGATAGAAGGAAGAAATAAAGAATAACATAAGGAAACACACAAAGAGGGAGTGATAGAATGATTAAAAAAAAAGAACAACATAAGAGAAGGTGATAGAAGGAAGAAACAAAGAATAACATAAGGAAACACAGAAAGAGGGAGTGATAGAATGATAAAAAACAAAGAATAACATAAGAGAAGGTGATAGAAGGACGAAACAAAGAATAAAATAAGGAAACACAGAAAGAGGGAGTGATAGAATGATAAAAAACAAAGAATAACATAAGAGAAGGTGATAGAAGGAAGAAATAAAGAATAACATAAGGAAACACAAAAAGAGGGAGTGATAGAATGATAAAAAACAAAGAATAACATAAGAGAAGGTGACGGAAGGAAGAAACAAATAATAACATAAGGAATAACATAAGGAAATACAGAAAGAGGGAGTGATAGAATGATAAAAAACAAATAATAACATAAGAGAAGGTGATAGAAGAAACAAAGAATAACATAAGGAAACACAGAAAGAGGGAGTGATAGAATGATAAAAAACAAAGAACAACATAAGAGAAGGTGATAGAAGGAAGAAACAAAGAACAACATAAGGAAACACAGAAAGAGGGAGTTGATAGAATGATAAAAAACAAAGAATAACATAAGAGAAGGTGATAGAAGGAAGAAACAAAGAATACAATAAGGAAACACAGAAAGAGGAAGTGATAGAATGATATAAAAACAAAGAATAACATATTAAGAGAAGGTGATACAAAAGGAAGAAACAAAGAATAACATAAGGAAAGACAGAAAGAGAAAGTGATAGAATGATTAAAAAAACAAAGAATAACATAAGAGAAGGTGATAAAATGAATGAATGCAGAATAACATAAGGAAACACAGAAAGAGAAAGTGATAGAAGGAAGTGATAAAGAATAACATAAGAGAAGGTGATAGAAGGAAGTGATAAAGAATAGCATAAGAGAAGGTGATAGAAGGAAAAACAAAGAATAACAAGGAAAGATAAAAAGAGGAAAGTGTTTGCATCGGAGTGCCGCGCATGCGCATTACCAACTGAAACACGCCAAAACATCACTGAGCTTTTCAGTCGGTGATGTTTCCGCACAAGTGTAAACGGGTGCGCGAAACATCGCGACTTTTCAAAATAAGGTATTTGACAGTATAAATGCGCCTACACATTCAGACTGTGTTTATTATTATGATGCCGAGGCGTTCTCAAGATATCCATCAGTCGATGACCCGCTAATGAGCTGGTCACTTTATTCGGACTCACTGTATGGTCCAACTTTATTTTCGTACGAAGGGCTGTCCTTCTCCAGCGGTGTCCATTGCAAGTGATCCCCGCTGATCGCGAGGGTGATCGCCCACCGCTCCCCGAGGATCACCGCTGAGCGCGTCCCCAACCCAACACCGTCTTCGAGGTCTGGATAAACATTCTTCTATTTTCAGCTGGGGCGAGGAAACCTTTGTCCTGCCGAGTCGAAATTGTGAAGACTGCGGGCGTGTTCACTTATTTTTGTCACCAGTTTCTTAGATTAGATTATATTTCAATTTATATCTTCCATTTTGTTTTTGCAGGGAAAAGTGTGTGAAGAACACGCCCTGCCTACATATTGTTGAACTGCTTGGAATACTCCTGCGAGATTACAATGTCAGAAGAAAAAGACTCGGAACTATGAATGGCATCTTTTACAAATGCCTACTTCTCTCAAAATGTCTAGACAACCAAAGTTCAAAGTTTGGAAAAAAATTGTGAAGTTTTATAACCATTACTGTTAATTACACTTCCCAACCTATATTTCTAGCCCATCTTCATCGCATGTATTTAAATAATTGATCGTATGCTAATTTTTGAATAACAGAACATAAGATGGGCCCTGTCACTTAAAATACTATCATCATCTTCCCGATCTTTCGTGAGAAGGAAAAGACATGACTTTGACCTTCTAATCTTGCTCTCAGTACGACGAGCTTATCCCCCACTCGATCTCCCAATAACTTGGCAATTTCCATTATGCCCTTATCCCTCTTGTCAGACGATCCTACCAAGTGTATCACCCCAAGGGGGTCCGATCTTACCCCCTTTGACCCTCCCCGCTTGAACTTTGTTCTCGAGAGGACTCGTTGAGAGTGTCAATCAATCTGAAATATGCCCATCAATATTTATCCACCGTACACAGCTCAGGTCCGCCATTTATCGTTCACTGCATGGGCTATCCATGTTTCGATTGATGACGTTGACATTTTCTGTGAACCTTTGAAAGGTGAAATGTCTCAATATTCATTAATTGGGTTACGTGTTTTAAATTGACTGACATTTTTCAAGTATTACCTTGTGATTGAAATACAACTTGTGTTGTAGAGACTAGAGTAACAAAATTAAAGTTGGAGGTAGTATATTAATCGACATTTGAAACAAAGATTTAGTTGAGTGGTTAGGCCTACCTTATGTATAGCTAGTTGTTTCTTCAAACTCAAAGCATGTGCCCTTTGATTATACTATTAGAATGCAAATATTCAGAATAAAGTTTGGAAGGGTTAACAAGTTTCCAATTGTGATAACACGCCTGCGTCAATACCATTGATGACACAGCGTATCGTAATTCCATATCTTGGGATTGCCACCTGCACATCTGCAGTGTGATGTGTGTGGCACTCGTCATGATCATTCCCACCCTACCCCTATATAAATAGTACCTTTAGCCGCTGTTATTATTGAATAACTGTAACATCATTGAATGTACATGGGAACTGCAGACAATCGGCTGCCTGTAAGAAAGCCATAGCAGCTATGCATCTTCAATGACAGTAACGACCTTCTTGCGACCAGCTAACGCGCTGCTACACCATGTTCCCCCATTCATGAGCAATTAGATCATTATTGTCATCACGTTTTTAACACCACCCCTACTCATCTTCAAGTCCTATCCTGGTGTTGTCTGGTCCTCTATCCCACGCGTACTCTGTTATGATTGTTCATGCTTCCGTGAGTCTTTTCAGGTGATTTCGATGGAAAGCGGTATTTTGAAGATCAAGATCTAGAGTATTTTAATTAAGGAGACCGACATGGACTAGTCTTCACCTCCTGCCCCGGGTGAATAAAAACCACGATAACCAAATATAAGCTTGTTTCTTTTTGTTTAATATTTATTTTTTAAAAAGTGAACATGGCTGATGAATAGTCTCGAGAATCCCAACCGCCTTGTGTGAACTATGGTGATCAATCTGTGACATGTCTAAAACAAAAATATAAAAGATTGAAAATGGAGCTTTTTCACACCTCATTATTTGCATTAAAAAAATGGACATAAAAATTATTTCAAGATACATAACATCCAAACTTATAATAAATATTATTATTTAGCCTCTCATAATCGTAATAATTATAATGAGCATCACATATTTTGCCTTTATTTTGTTGTGTTTATAGTCAAGACTATGTCCCTTTTCCACAATTTGGTACATTTTGACTTCTGTAATCCGATTCTATAAACATCTCTTGAGATTATACCCTTCTTGGAAGGACCACATCTTGACCTATCAAACCCTAATCTCCTGAACAGCTTTAATCCTCCCTAATCCTCTTTTAATCCACTCAAAGACTAATTAATGTTCACTTTACAGAACTCCTTTCAGTACCTTACTTCCATCCTATATCCCAGCACTTGTAAAGAAAGCACATTACAGATCGCGACTCCTTAATTTAACTTGAGCCCGACTAATGTCCTTACACTGCTAAGGTATTCCTTCCGTATCTTTTGTCTGATGGAATACTCGACGGTTTCCGTCAGTTTAATTAATTGGTCATTAATTCGCCTCTGCTGACTAATTCATTTCGAGTAAGTCGAAAACTACCGAGACTAGGTGACAGGCTAACAATCGGATAATTAATTGAGATATACAGTGCGATATCTGCACAATTATACGTCATGAATATTAATTTGTAGCTGTACAATATCCTTCACTTTCATTTATGTTAATTATTTTATGACCGATTACCTTTTGAGCGTCTGTTGAACACAAACATGGATGCCATTGTTAATATAGATTTTGTGGTGATAAATCTGAAATATGATTGAAAATGTTATCAGGTGTCTAAATCTCTCTCATTTGGGCAGATTTTGCAATTAATAAGTTTGATTCGTGCCTTGCGTGAAAGATATAGTTTCGTATTGTCATGTATTGATCTTTTGAGCGCATCACCACCGCGATCGAGGATTTTGATTTGATGTTTCCATCTCCCAGCTAAGACCTCCAAAAGTGTGGATGATGATGATAGTGAATCATGCCTGCCAATCGATCATAATTCTCTCCTTCCGTAAATCAATTTAGCGCGAACAAATTACTCCGCATGGTTCTTCTTAGCCATAACCCCTCGAGAAAGAAAACCCAGGTTTTGTCTTGCACTTTTGGTTTATCGTTTAAAAGTCTGTTTATTAAAAGTAATTATCGGATGCTAGAAATTAGAGATTCTGTTTCGTCCGCGACGGCCAGGGGGCTTTTTAGTTGGTGTTTTTCGTTCGTATTTTCTTGAGATTTGTATCTGGGATTATGATTTTGTGGCTTCCCTCTCGAGTTCGATATTTTATGAGTGGCATATTATGGCGGCTGGGTTAGCCCGGTAAGGTGTGAATTACTAGACCAGCTTACTAAAGGTAGAGTAACAACAATGGTCTTGGGCTCTAGGCTTGTGTGAAAAGAACATTTCGGTGGAGTTCTGCAATAGCGATCAATAGAGAAGTGTGGTTTTGAATGGAAGGGGGCTATTGTGAGGTTGCTTTTAGTGATTGGCCTTTGCAAAGCTTGAGCCCTATAGAAAGCATTTCACAAGTCTGCTATTCATCTCCCAACCCAGCCTTTTCATCGCGAAATTTGCACAATTTACGGGGACAAACGCCGCTGATTTTGCATTCAGCGGCGCTGAGCCGAGTGGTAAACTTTGACTATTGAATTAAAAGGGGAAAATAGTGAAAAGGGGGATTGGGGAGTTGTGTGTGAGGAAAACTGAATAAAATACATTGAGCGAACGTGCTTAACAAGTTGGGTTCGTTTGTTCACTGGGATGAACTGACCAATCGGGGCACGTTGCAGTGTGTTTATGGCGGATTGAGGGTACAGTGACAGCTGGAGAGGGCCTCCCCGCGGGCTGCATGAAGCGAAGCCAGTCGGCAAGCAGAGTCAGTGTACGATTGTAAACCCTCGCAGAGAGCACGCGTTGTAGCATTCCAAGTATGTCATGCTAACTCGCTGCCTGACATCGGTGCCATTTCCCCATCACATTAATCATAATCGCAGGGAGCGCGTCGCTGAAGAGGGAGACCGATTCTAAGCAGGAATCAAACCGTTCACGCACTGCACATCATCGTTTCTGACGTGGACAATATATTGGGATTATATACCACGCCGAGAATTTATACCCACGCTATAGAAGAGAGACGGGAGGAAAAGAATTAGAGGAGGCAGTTCGCTCCTCTCACACATCTGATTATCTCGGTAGCCATATCCATCGCTCTGAATAGGTTTTCGATGGGTGAAACATACGCCGCGCTACCCGCGTAGGCTATCAAGTCACGTCCGCTGGTATCTATACTATTGCCAGGTTGGGATGTATTGTAGATGAGCTGGGTCGGTCAGTGGCTGTCGATTCCTTTTCACCAACCATTTCAACGACATCCTAAGTGCCATAAACTACGACATCTTTCAAGTATGACTTATCCAAGACTATGTTCGTCCATTTTTCTCACTCCAGAGCAACTCGCCTAGCGGATACTTGTGCTACGGCCAGTACGCCAGCTGCACATACATGGAAGGGAATGGGGAGGCGCAGAACCGCTATTTGCAGTAGGTCGATTCTGCAGTCTGCTTCGCTGGCAGCTCTCCTACTCCAGATTGCCATCTTTACAGCTCTCATCTCAAAAGGTAAGTTTGTCACATTGTGTATCTGATTGTATCACTAACGAGTGTGAGCAAGAGCGTTAGTCACCATGCTTGTGCCAAGTTGTGCATAACAATGTTATTCATGATGATGATGTTTACAATGACCGATACTAGCAACAAACACTGACGGTACAATTTATTGCAAATATACAAGACAATATAGATGTTCAAGGGTATGAACAGAATTTGTCAATATTTAACTAAATTGTAG
Source organism: Strongylocentrotus droebachiensis (assembly GCA_035222895.1). Classification (NCBI taxonomy): domain Eukaryota; kingdom Metazoa; phylum Echinodermata; class Echinoidea; order Camarodonta; family Strongylocentrotidae; genus Strongylocentrotus; species Strongylocentrotus droebachiensis. The sequence continues at coordinate 46,156 of JAVYIG010005790.1, forward strand.
GTTAAATATACCTTTATTAAAACGATGTAGTTCATTAATGAGTCAATTTCCTTTTACTTTGTTGTGACTTTCACACAACTTCCAGCAGTACCGGGTCAGTGCATTGCTATTAATAATGTTATTTTTTTGTGCAACTCCCACCATGTTGTTTATAGCAATGCGATGTTCACAGCTCTACCAAAACAATTTCAATTGTCCCAATCGTTCGTTAAAGACAGAATACGAAATGTGTGTTAATTGTAACATTTGGGCTCTGCAGTTTATAAATCAAACTGATTTTCTGTATCTTTGACGACCAGAAAATGTGTACTATTACTACTATCCTTACATTGTCATTACAGATAAAGGGCCTTGCATTCCTTGAAACATATGCAGTTTATTACATTTTACACGTGCTCTTATACTAATTAATTTATTCAATATGAGTTTGACTAAGATGATCATATTGCTATTTGTAATTTGTCACATTCTGCCTCTGTAATAAATAATTGGGAATCTTGGAATGTGCCACACTGCCACACATTAAAACAAATCTCTGTTTATTGCATTGCCATCTGTATCATATATCATTTTCCAGTTGAATGTCGAGATATTACCCTTTCACCTAATTTCATCATGGGGAGAGCAGACCGTTTGTTTGGTTCTTTCCTCCATAAATAATTGTGCCAGAGTGTTTAAAAATGTCATTCCAGGATTTAGGACCCCAAGTTAGTGAGGGTTGCCTCTCATTTTGGCACTTTTCCGTTTGTTTTAGAAGCAGGAAAATCGAGGCAAATACAGTTCATGTATGGGTTATATTTCTATCCACTTTCCTGCAGGGTGTGATAACTAACAGAAATCTCCTTAGTCATGTCAATGTTTGAATTGGTAAATTCGTCTTGATCATGCCTCGCAACAATGCCAAAAAGTAAAGTCAATACAAGAAGAGAGGCCAAGAATTAAGATAAATTTGCCCCAAACAGATATGTGTTTGCGGAGAGTACACAATCATGACGAGTTTTTGTGCCTTTCAGGTTAAATTTGCTGCCAACGCCTTTTCAGTTTGCCCCAATTCATACCAGTGTGCCTTTGTTCACAATTCTATGCGAGATCTTTATTCACCTTATCTTTTATCAAATAAATCATCTAAGTTTTACTTTCCCGTTAATGTAACAGTTAATGCTTTTGTGTTCCACTCAAAAGTGTAGAATTCTAGAAAATATATGAATTTGTAATCGTACGCATAGTAAATGGTGTGTATATCCTCTAATGCAATAAAATGATGATTCTATTATTCTTTAACCCTCGGATATGCAGCCACAACAATAATCTTCAAACCTCATCTATTCAATTTACTGAAGTTCCTTCCTTTACTCGTTTTTGTATTCGCTGTTATTATATTCCATTGTATGCATGGCTGAATATATGAATTGAACGGCCCGTTGTGCTATCAAAATTTTGCGATTATCCTAGTTGATTGGGGTTTTGGTGGGAACAATAGATCCCTCTTGTGTGGAGGGAGCCTGGGTAATAGGTCCAATTGTTACCGTTCTAGTGGCTTTTGACGCAGTACATTGCCGAGTAATAATTATCAAGGACGCTCTGGCTTTGTATTGCTGTTTTCCAGACTGGCAAGCTTATATTGTCATTGGGTGCACTGAAAATTCCTACTCCACAAAATGAGAATTAACATCACTTGTTAAAATTGATGTTATTATTGGACAAGTAGGGAATAAATTGTGTGTGATATTACGAAGCTTCAAGTTCGCACTTTGATCTCCATAAATAAATTCATTCCCTGGTTGTTCTTTGGCCATTCATCCACTTTGCCATTCCGGCAATGGCTCATTTCCAAAATATATTAAAACGAATTACATACATTCAATTCACAAATTTTACAGCCCCGCAAATTGTGAAGTAATTGATTTAACTCATATCGCTCTCGTTAGCTCCTTCAATTGAAATGTAACGCCATGATCAGAGCGGTTTCGACTGACGCAATCAAATGGCATTTGGGTTTGTTTGTCAGAACTGCAAGGTTACAATTATCCCATTTCAGTTTTCACAGCTTTACAAGGACCTTCCATTTGTTGATCAAATAGAGTGATGGGGATATCGTGTTTGCTTTTGAACCTTTGATGCAGCACATTTATAATTCCTTCTCCTCTCTCTCTCTCTCTCTCCGCTGGGACCGGAGATATGTAGATATTGTATTAGGTTACCATAACATCGTTGGTTGTGAATTGGTAGGTATATAGCCGCATATATCCACCGTGCTACGGCAAGGTTATGCAAACTGTTTAAGCCCGTCGTGTATTCCCGTTTCCTTTCAGAACATGACCATGGCCTGGGTTGGTGTACAAAGAAGTTCATGTTTTGACAAAGTACTCGTTGTAGGACTACCAAAATCATTGAGCTGCACTTGAAATGTACTGTCCGTTTAACTGTGCAGTCAAAATATCCTTCTCGGGAATTTTGAGATAAAACAAAAATAATATTTTCCTCGATATTACTTGTTTCTGGCAACAAAGTACATTAATAAATTTATTATAAATAGGCCTAAGTGCTAGTTATCGTATCGAAATTAATTGCTTTAGTACTGTGACATTTGTGAACTTGACACGGCCACTGAATAATACATGACTCATGTATATATTTTGAAAATGCCAATCACCACAAATTAAGGGGTCGGGTACTTGTTGGTTGGTCACTCAGCTAATGGGGCCCTTTAATTCTCTCACTCCATGCGCGGACTTGGCCACGACGCAGCAGTTTACGAGCTGCCAAGCACGATGTAAATACGGTAGGCCGAGCCAAGGCTAAGCTCATATAAATTCGCTCTAGCCCCTCTACTGATGTCCAGTCATCCAGGGCATCCATCAAATATTGAGAGACAGGAGTAGCAGTTCTTAGGGTCACTTGTGCCTCCTGTCCCGATTCCATCAAGGCCTCCTAAATTACTCCTCATCCATCATCCTAATGTCCATTACAAAAGAAGAAGGAACAAAATACGTGGATATAGGCGATGCCCCCCACCCCCCCCCCCCAAAAAAAAAAAAAAAAAAAATCGCACCTCACAAATTAATCGCTCTTGCCAACACCTTCACATTATCAATACTGGTACATTACTTATGACAACTTTTCCACTAGGCCTTCGTAAAAATGTAGGGTCTATATTAGAGTCGAGAACGGTACAACGAATCGTCTTGTTTCTCTAATAATTAAAAGAAATGTCAAAGCTTCCGCGCTTCGCGCGGGAATTCCTTCAAAATGGGTATAGAACTCTTAAAGGTAATACAAAGTTTTGGTATGGGGTCATGAATTTGGTTCAAATGAACATATTGGAAGCATGTACGATCCTACAATATTCAGTGATCGTTGTCGTGTTCGAAATCGACTCTAAAGTTATGAAATTGTAAATAATAAACACTTTATGTTGAATAGCTCCCTCTCAAGGTCAAGATATTAATTAAGCTATAAAACAATGTTTATTGACTAAAAACGACTGATAAGCTATATCTCGTTCGGAAATGATATACCACAACTACATACTCTGAGATTTTCATGGTCGCAGCTACCATCGTACGGCCGTAGGAGCTATTTGAAATTTATCAAAATTTACCGGGAGCACCGGTAAATCTTTATATTCAATTTTTCTCGAAAGCAGAAGTGTTTTAGAGGCTAAAATTTCTGGTGTTTTTAATTCATCCACAGGGGCATCCAAATATATCAAAATTGTAAAGAATCACTATCCACCCATTTTTCAAAATTTCCCAAAACTTTGTAATACCTTTAAAAGCCTGCAATTGGCAATATTCTGATGTGTATCGTCACAGAATAATATTCACCCGATGGTTGAATTCGTGGACGTCTATTTACGCAAGTAACTATGAACATTTAAACAATTAAAACAAAAATGAGCAGATGTTTTCCAAACTACCATCATATCTGGCTTTTGCTTATAAATCCCTCTTGCCAATTATCATGAATGTATTTGGAAATTGGTCTTGATAGTGAGACTAGTGTCGCCTCTTTCGCGCGCAAATGGACGCGATTTCAAACCGCATCTGACACAGGCAAAACAGCAATGAAAGTACTATATATGGGACATTTTATTTCAGAAATAACCTTTCCAATTGGGCTTTGCATGTAGCCATATTTACAAAGGTCAAGAGTCAAGACAAGTGTCAGGTTAGATGATTTCAGATGTCTAGTCGAACAGTTTCAAAGTTCAAAACACCTTGTGTTGTACTCCTTGGGATTGTGAAACCATGTGTGTGCTAATTCAGAAGTACACCACCCTGTATAATTATGTTCTAATATTATAGCGCAGTTATTGCAAAGGTATATACGGACATTCAACATCATAACCAACTCTCCTCCTAGCCCTCTGCCTCTTCGCGTTATGTCAAGATCAAGCAGTTACAGGTACTTGTTAACAAAAAAGTTACATAATTTATAGAGAATTACATTACAATACATCTTTAGGATCCTATTCACACCTATGTAAAATTGATACTTGATGGGTTGCAGCCTTACAGGGTATCAAGTAAAGTATTTGTCACTGAACCACCTGGAACCAACCGTGGTATCGATGATACAGATTCCGCGCAAAAAGGAGATTGTGGGTGTATGACTGTATGGTGATACTCCTAAAAGGTGGCCCTCACCTTCTTTTTTATCATTTTCGTCTCGGCTTGTTTCATCCCTTTACTTTGTATATTGGTGCTAATATTACATAATTGTGGCAGTATTGCTTGATAGCTTATTTTGTTTTCTTCCTCCCTGTTTGTTTTTGCAGTGTATTCAGCTTGTGATATCCTGTGGTGTTCATACCAGTACGAGGCAGACACAGACCCATTGGATCCAGGACCTTATCCAGACTTTTGTCGTGCCTTGCAGAGGTACCAGCGCTGCGTGGACAGAATATCACCGGGGTCGTGTCGGGGCGATCTCCACTACCATTCCACAAAGACAGTTATCCCCGACCTGCAAAGGAATTACGAATGTGAACGAGTGCTTCGAGAAGAGAACAACCCAAGCCCGACCAGGGCTGTGGAAGCGACGGCGAGGCCGTCACGTAACGGTGGTGACAACGACAGTGATTCACCAGGGACAAACGGTCGTCCACCTTTCTTCCCGGATATTCTCTCGGACGCTCCTGAAACAGGAGGTTCGCAAAGGTGTCAGTACACAGGGTCCAGGAGCTTCAGACATTGCGGACTCTTTGGAGACCCACATTTGAGAACGTTTGACGATTTGTTCCAGACGTGTAAAGTGGCCGGTGCTTGGCCATTGATTTACAACGACTACCTGACTGCTCAGGTTACAAACGTGCCCTTGGTTCATGGTTCCGGTGCCACAGCTACAAACAAGGTTGGTATTTTGCTGTTCATTTATTGTTACATCAGTGATTTGTTTTTACCGTCAAAATGCATTGGCCTGTAAATTTCTCGAAATTGAGTGAGGACGTTGTTAACATTACAGAAATACCAGGACTATTGAAGTGTGAAATTGATAATGTTTTGTTAAAGTGTCAGACACTGTTCACGATCAATACTGCATATTTTTCTTTTCTTTCGATCAGGTTTCAGCGAAGTCTAGTAAATTGTCATCATACTATTTGTTCATTATACATGTATTATGATGCAAAGTAACATAACATTTCTCGTTATGAAAATCATTTGATTTACCGCTACAATCTGTAATGTGTAATGTCAAGATATTAAAGCAATGGACTGGGTGATTCGGGGGATGCAGCCTGCCAGATTGAGAGCATATTCTGTGCATCTCTTCGTACATGGAGCTCTAAATCTTGGCCAACCCTTCTCTTGACAAACAAGCTCTTCAACAGTTCACACAGGTTTTAGTTTGCATGTGCTTGTGTGTTTTGCAACAAAGCTATCGCGGGAGATCTATTTGTTTTCCATTAACGCGAACAGAGCCTCGTACGCAGAGAACAAAAACAAATAGACATCCGTTGTAAACAGTACAGTTGTAAATGTTCTTCAGAGACCAACTGTCAATACATTGGCAAGAGATTCTTAGAAGGAATGGCTCTGGTGAGCAAAACAAGTAGTCTTATCCTTGTAAATTATGAAACAGGCTCGATTGTCATGACGCATTACTTTGCGTCAATACACTTTTCAACTTTGAAAGCTCATGTTCATGAAGTGACCGTGGAGCTTTCATTCATGTCCTTCATGTTGACAATAGAATCCGACTCATCATCACCATTCCCGATGTCAGCTGATAAGTGATAATGGTTGATGATGATCATGACCTTCTCCAAACATTAGTCATTATCGTTGTTATGATTACCTATTCCTTTGTATTAGTTGGTTTCTGCCATTTGTCACCCAGGACTTTCGTGTCCAGAAGGATGTTATAGAGCTGTATGGGTGGATTCAAGGACCTGCCGGAGTTTCTTCTTTTTGATCGATTTTCAAGAATTTGTTAAAGCGGATAATCGTGTATCCGAAATAATACCATTTCGTGTACTGTTACCTGGTTGTGTTTTGGATTACTACCTGGTTAATACGCTCATAATTTGAGCGGCATTTCTTTTCTTTCAATTGAAACGTCAGGAAGTGCCAATGGTGCACTCCCCAAATCCCCATCATTTCTTTCTCTGACACGTCCAACAAAAATGTTATGCTATTAGTTCTGGTCTACTCGCCGTGGTGGTTTTAACCTTCCTCTTTTACTTCTTTTCTTTCCACTGGACAAATAACTCCCACCGTCTTGGGTACACACGGTAAACCTGGCGAGCCATTCTCCACGGCTAAAGCCTTTCCGAAGGTTTCTTCTGCTTGGGGTTTCCATTGTCAGATTTGTGTGCAAATTTCTGTGTGCTTCACTTACGCTCTGCTGCTCCTCAAAGCAGTACAGTCCCGGCGGGGGCAATCTTGATGTCGCCTTACCCGTTTGTATTAGCTTGCCTTGAATACGGGGCAGCTGTTTACTTGCGAGCCGTTCTTTCACCGTGTTCCCCTTCTCTTTTTATTCAGCCAAAGAAACTCACAAGAACCCCCCGATGGCTGACCTACAAAGAGGTTCCCAATGAATTCAGAAATTCTTCCCCATTTTACTGATCCATATCTGTGACATCTTTTATTCACTACTGGGTCAATCTTAAGTTCATATTCGAGCTCCATTGTTGGGCAAACACACTGATTGTCTGTGTTGAAATCTTGCATTGCATATCTTGGCTCGGTTTTCCATTCATTCCATTGAAACATAGTGTAACCTCTTAGGCATTTGGTGGTGTTGATAAAATAGATTAAAGTTAAGTTTCATTATACACGTTATTATTGCAGTGGATTATATTTGGCCTATATTGCAGCAGGGTTGTTAAAATACATTCGTATTAAGGCATTTATATTTAAATTGAATGAAGGATAAATAATTACATACCAGGCTAATAGGGTCCCTCGTAGGAACACGGACCGCGTAGATGGCGGGAAATATTACTTGTTCATTTTTAAATGCCCCGCTACTATTGTAACACTAGACTATTCACTTAAATTTTATCTGCAGAATAAGTTGCTACCCCTACATATTGGCATACTTTATTTTGAAATTACATCATATGTAATCAAGTACGATAGCGAGATGATGTTTTAAACAATTCCCTCCGAGGCATACTTCTGTTTTTGCTCGATCATTTCGCTTGCCTCCGGCTCTTTAATTTGATACCGAGGCCCTCACCACAGTACATAAAGCCATCATCACACTCGGTCCGATACATTAGGCGAGCAAATCAATAAATGCCCATCATTATAAAACCATTTGTAATCGAAGTTCACTTAGTCCGAGGCTCGGGGAATTCGATTTGTTGGATGTGCTAAAACGCAGTGTTGTTACCTCATGATTGTATGTGGATGGGGTGGAGGCGATCGATTTGTCAACCCTGGACCAGACACATAAATGATGAATGACGGACAGCCACCAAGCACAATGAGTGGAAGTTGGCGTTTAGGATTATGTGTCGAGTGATTATTGTCATTGTGTGGCCAGAGACAAGACCCTGGCTTGGCCACCCTGCACATGGTGCAGTTTTTAAATGTAGGAAATCAGTCTTTCTTTTGTATGATCCCATCTGCAAATGATCCTTTTTACAACTTGTGTTTTGTGTTAACGTCTTTGTTTACCTTGTTTTTGCGACAAGCTTCATCCCTTCGAAATGAGCCATTTTCGTTTGCAATCGATTTTATACTTAGGTGCCTCGATACGAATTATTTCATTCACTTGTTTACGAATAATAATTTATTTTAATAGTCAGAATGCAAATTGCTTATTATTTATTGTTAGGTACAGCAAGCCATAATGCTTGTCCTACGTATCAACAATTGATGTATGAAATCATTTGTATCGAGGCGCTTCTCAAAGGCATATGCATAACATTGGTTACATCACGAAAATGGCCTATTGAAATGCCCTTGTTGTGAAGATGTATGCTACTAATACAGTACTACACACACATGTTTTGTAAAGTAGAATAACGAAGTATGAATAGTATACAGCAGAACTCGTCAACTGATCCTGGCCAGCTTTGGGGAAGAAATTCTTGGACCACACCGCGTCATTTTGCCTCGTAACTCTATCTTCTCCATCCCCTCTCCCGTCGGATAGTTTATTTATACAGCCAGGAAATCAGACCATGCCTGCCTCTCTCTCTAGCTTAGGAAAAATGATGATACCAATTTTGCAGAGCATGCAGGGTGCATAATCGAGCTCATGCCCGATGCACATTTGTAAGCTAAACTCCTGTGGAGACAGATTTTATCCTGATATTCAAGACTGATAGAAGTATTACGTACACTGTAATAACATAATAAATATCTTTGAAGCACAGAGAAAATCCTTCATGTTGGAGGAATCAAAAATAATATTATAAGAGAATCCTAACTTTCTTTTGTGCCGAATTAAAGAAATGCATTTCAGGGTTCAGCCAAAATTACTATTGTCTGAAAAATGAAGGTGATATGATATTTATTTGTGAAATAGAAAAATAAGGATGTCGATAATACTAAGGCCCTGTGACTGTTATGTCCCCTGAAACTCAAGCGTGTGCAGTTCCGTTTCCAGAAATTGTTGGCATTATACTGTCACACCGGTTTAACAATCGCTTATTTAATCATTGGGATACTAGTTTTCTGAAATTCAAAATCGACTTCATGGAAAGGAAGCCCAGATTCTTTGCCCAAAACCACCCACAGTCACAGACCTGCCGGTTACGAATTTTATCTGACCAGGACCTTTTCACTGCCCGCTCGGATGGAAACCAAAAACAGACGGAAGGGTGGTAAAATGAGAAGTGGACGTCGTTAAAAACCAACATGACGACCTCGACATGTCAACATAGCCCAAAGCTTGTAAAATTCCAATCGGCCGGAGCATGATTCGGGTCATGACCCCTATGCTTTTAAAGGGGATGGTGAGTTCAGGTGAAGCTGAACATTTTTACGTTTTTATCGCTATGTGTGTAGAAGGTCATATCAGCAATATTTCATGAAGGGATTACTTTTGAAGTGGTACAACTGTAGAAAAAGTTTGAATTATTGGATGTGTAGTTTCTTTCACGCTGTATGATTGTGTGTGTGTGTTCGTGTTTGTTTTGTGTGTGTGTTGTCCCGGGTACTCACATCGGTGTGCAGCGCTCCTGCATGTGGTTTTCAGCAGGATTACGGTTAAATTTCTCACTATTGTGATGATTCCAACACCTTACAAGATATAAGTTTTCTGATTTCTACCCAATTATCCTTTCGGAGACACTTGCCAGAACTTAACATTATCTTTAACCCTAATAAGGCCGGGCTATTTGAAGTCTTACTATGGCCGGGGGGGGGGGGGGGCCATTATGCCCCCCCCCCCCTAAGATCTCTGCCGTGAAACGGCCGATCTCCGCGAAAAATTGCACGCATGTCAAGTGAAGTGTATAGAACAATATGATAATTTCAATTTTTTGAAAAAAATCCCTCATTTGCATATTTATGGTAATTTATGCAAATAACGTCATAAAATCACATTTTTACCCATAAATCCTATATTATTCATATTTAAGCATTCTTTTTCACTTCATATATTCATTAGACCATTTGGAACAATAATACGACAAAAAAAATGGAAGAGCCAGCTTATTCCTTATGTTATCTCTTGTTTTGATAATTTCTTATGTATATCATTGTTTTTTTAACTTATTTATGTTATTGTTTTTTTTTTTTTTTTCATTTCTTCCTACAATTCAACTATTTTGACTCCCAAAACAACTACCTAAACTTTAAACAAGACCCAATAACCAATGTTTGATCTATTTTTAGGAAAAATGACATTTCCATATGTTTTGTACACAAATCACAAAAATGAGCGATTTTCGGGCTGACATGCAAAGACAAAAGGTCACGTGACCTTGTAACTATAGGTCCGATTTTTTTTTTTTTTTTTTTTTAAAGATGCGCAAGACTCTAAAGAAAAAAGTCAGCGAGCGGCGAGGCGCCATCCATATGCGTTCTCGAACAATCAGAAAAATCGTGGAGGGGGGGGGGGCCATAATGGCCCCCCCCGGCCTTATTAGGGTTAAAGGTTAAGAAGATAGGTCTCGAGGCAAAATACTATACACGAGATGAATTCATAGTCCAGTACATTACCTTCCAAGTTCCAGTGCCCATCGCAATGTTTCATAAATTTATGAGGAGTCATTTTAATTTGTAGTTTGTTTGTTTGTTTTTTTTTTTAATACTTATTTGTGCTCCAATCATGTATCCTCCTTGAAATTACTTTTAATAATGATCTCCCATTCCTAGATTTATAATCTGTATAGATAATTGATATTCTGATGGAGTTATACAAAATAAAATGGTGAAATATAGTGCCTAAATCATTCAAATGCAGATCTTTTGACCCCCTTAATAGGTTAGTCCAAAGTAGGATTATAATCTGGACATGGACTAGTAATGACTGGTCAGTTCCCATAAATTTTACGATTTATTGAAATTGTGCTGGAGTAAATTATTATGCCCTTGACAATAAATTGATAAAATAGTAAGATGATTGTCCTTTTTTAGAATGCCAGCCTTGTCACACACTTGTTATACAGCACTGCCAAGGCTTCGTTCCTCTCTTCATGTTGATAATAATCAATTCAACTGACTTGTTATGGCCTGAGTAATCCACTGAAATTCACCCAACAGATCCATCATACGCCCCTGGTCTTCTCACTGTCTTTGCGTCATCATAATTCGGGAATGTTTGGAGAGAAAACAAAAATGCAGCCCCTCTAACCGGAGTTTCTCAATTGAGAAGGCATGCTCGTGAAGTTAAATCAAAAGGAAGGTGTCCTAAAAACGGAGGATAATTGGTAGCTGAAGGGCCGTTTGCGATGCGGATTAGGCGCTGATTTAGCGAATTATGCGAAGAAGAATCGAATATTCTGTGCCGCTTGCACTTGCGTGCATCTGTCGTAGCCAGAGGGGCGGTGATCTATCAAAATAAGACGTGCTTAGATGCTGCCCTACTACTAGTATTGCCTGCCATATTTTACTGCGAGTGGGACTTGTGAGATGAAATAGGAATTAGAATTCAATGTGTGAGCTGAGAAACCTAGAAAATAGTTTCATTAGCTCAAAATCTTCACACTTTACGATTTTATATTATAGGTCTTATTTGGTCACATCTCTGGATTCGATCAAAAGATTCTACCAAAATAATAATCTCATTTTTCAATCAGTTATTTTTCTTTAGAACGGTGTTCAATACCATTCCCAATTAAATAAAAAACTGAATCATTTCATCAGTTCTGTCAGACTTGATTGACTGTTTTCATCTATTTCAAGTGTGGGAAATTAAATTTTCGCGCCTATAGTCCCATGTATTGATTTTGGCTCTGCAACACCACCTCCCAACGATCACATGGACACGCTTTGTAACGCCTCAGTTCGTGACAATTGTATCAGAACCTGTCAATTATCACCCAAAAGACAATGAATCTCGATATTTAAGCTGCATACGCTTGAAAAACGATTAGAGCACATCTAGGGTTAATGCTTAACAAATAGGAAAGGAATGTGTAATTAATCCAAGAGTATTTTCATTGCTTTTTATCTATTTTATTTTGCAGTGTGCTATTGTTTTGATTCGCTACATCTGAACAGCCTTCAAGGCTACTGTTGTATGCGATCTGAATACATTTTGATCATCTTTCACAGGAATGGTACCATTTTTAGAAGTCGAAATTAGAAAAGGAAAAGGGCTGTGAATATTTCGGATTCGCTCAATTAATCATTATTTCATATCTGAAACAGGGAGAGGATTTAGTGTGATGATTTCATATAGGCCTATGTAATGTTATGTTCCACTCGTGCTGGCCTTTGCATGTCTGTGCAAGATATCAAGATGAAATATGAAAATTTATTAAAAAAATGAGTACTCCCATTTTTTACTCCAGCGTATGGGGTTACATGCTGTTGCACGTCAGAGCAAGGAGACTGGAGTTACCATAGCGAGTAAGGTCACAGTAGGGACTTTTCGATTTGCACGTTCACTAGTGGACTGCGACGTATGCGGTCACTTTTGAAGCAGTGCGCATGCGCATCGACGAGCTCATCGTTCGTAGCAGAATTTTCGAACGCGTTCGCCATTGTTTTGCCGTCGTTCGCAAACTGTGACGATACATGTTCGTAAGCAATCTTTTGTACGCACGAAACATCAAATTGAAGTCACAAAATGGACCCAATTGACCTAATTCTAGAAGGAGAGAGTGGTGGAAGCGTGAATTCTCTTAAATTAACACATTTTCATGTCTGTAATTTCTCTTAAATCAAAATTGTTGCAGAATAATTCATGAAATGAACACATTTTGTTTGCGCATCGCCAATCTGTTGCAGCATAATTTTCGAGATCAGTCCCATGCACCGAATTTGGTGTGATGAATCTTTAGCTTTTCGATCGAATTTCGCGCTCGTCAAGCAGAATAATTCATAAAATGAACACATTTTATTCATGCAACGTTAATCTGCTGCAGCATAATTTTTTAGAACAGTGCCATGCACCAAATTTGGTGTTATATCTTTATAGCTATTTGATCGCGTTTCGCGCTCACTAAGCGAGCGTCGTAGTTGTGTAACATCGAAACGGTAACGAACAACAGTCAGCGTGCCTCGTCAACCCTGCTTAAAAATGACCGCATACGTCGCAGTCCACTTATGAAAGTGCAAATCGAAAAGTCCCTAATATTGGGTTGTGTTCATTGTTGTTCCCTATGCCCTTTTTGCTTGAGTGAGAGATATCCCGTTTTGTCTCCATGGCTCTCCTCTGATTCGGTGATAGACTGCGAGTTCGTCACCTTTCCATATATGCATCAAGGTAAACAAACAAAGTTGGTGTAGAAAGACCTCCACGATACCCGCCTTCCATTGGCACAGTCACCTTGTTCACACATTCTCATTCCAAAGAAAAATAATACTCTATTTGCTACCCCAAACATTCGTTCAGAATATCGACGATATAGTTAGCTGTTCACTGAAATGTGTTATAAAAAAAGTCTTGATGTCAATCATGTCATAATTTCCACGAATCATCACTTTCATGCAGGACAATACCGTTTCTTTCATGTATTTTGTGATCCATCTGAAGTTCAGATGAATCCTAAAATAAGAATGCATATTCTAAAGTCAGAATAATGTGTATAATATCAACCTGCTATTTGAAATATTCGTTGTACTTCTCATACGCTACGTTGTGAGCTTTATAGCATTGATGCATGCAACATCATACCGGTCCCATCTACTCGTTTTGGTGTGCTCTCATGCCGTGGCACCTTATTAGGTTATTACACATTATAATAATACAATTCACACTATTCAAGCACCGAAAGTACTGACTGCTAGAGAGATGGATGTCAGGGAAGGAGGTACGCTGTACCGGTTGTCGGGATGTGGGGCTGCCGGAACATCTGCGACTACGTGTCATGTCTCCAAGGCTTGTTGCTAAGCAACTGAAGAGCATAGAGGAGGAGCCCGCTGAGAACATGTCAGGTTGAGTGGAGGAGGAGAATAAGATGCGGGCAAGAACTTTTAAAGGCACACTGTCCTACTTGTAGCTACTTGCTCCCTCTATATAGAAAATTTCCCAAATCGGTGCCTGTAGGTCCCCCATGATCCTCTTTTTCTTATGTTAAATGAGAGCTGAGTTAATGAGATAGCCACCTGTCACAGTGACCTTGTTGGCTTGCTGTGTGGTCTAATCCCTTCTAGCTGCAGTAGTAACGCCTACCTTTAAAGGAATGGGTTGTTCAAAGGATTTGAATGGATTTGTGTCAGTTGAAATCAAAAGTGTTATTCTCCAATCGCTATATAGATCATCCAGGGGATCTTTTGGGTTACTGCTCTCATTTTGGCTTTATAGTTTATACATGAATATGCTACTGTACCAGACTAGTATACCCATGCTTTATACTAAAGGTCCCAGGCAGAAATGTAGGCTTAGTAAAGTGGTTTTGACATTTCCACAGACTTTACGATTTTTTTTCTCGCTCTTCCAAAAAATTTAAAGACATTTTTTGCATGACATTATGACGCCTTTGTGAAGGAATATACATCAGCCCTTTGGCCTATACACTGTCTTCTGCAATTTGAGTTTGACCGGAAAATATCAGCTCATACTGGTTTAAATAATATAAATTGAAAATAACCGGAGAGTCGTTTTGTTCTTCGTGACTTGTGAAAGAAACCTTTAAAACTTTTTGGATCAGTCACCCATCTCTTTAGTCAAGGTAACCCCATCATTACCCCGCTGTGTTCGGCGCGCAGCATCCAGCTGAGATGACCCCTTCGTCCTGGAAGAGAGTTCTTCAAGTGATCAACGTGATGGAGGAGGATTATGGTGATGTTGATGAGTGTAACCACAAACAAGCAGAGTTTGGCGGAAATGAGACGATGAACTTTCCCTTCTCTCCTCATAAACAAGGGGATATCACTGAGCTACTGATTGGTAAAACTAGTAGGGAATCACCTTGAGTCTCCCTGTGTACAATGGAGGGACGTTAACTCTTCCAGTCAAAAATAGGGTTTCGACTTTCGACAATATGAATCCTTTACGGATAGATATAGGTTGATGATACGTTTATGATATCTATTGAACACTTTCCATGAGGACCGTGTTTTAATCTATCGCAAATATTTGGATGTCTCTGATGAATGCTTTACCGTGCATTCGTAGTGTGTAATTGTAAAACTCTAAATTGTTAAAACTTTGCATATGTTTAAATTAATCTTGATCTCTGTCTCTACCCTTCATTATGATGATTTGCTCGAATCATTGAGAAATAATGAGAACGTATACTATATAGGGAATATCATACTTTTTGCTCCCAAAAGTGGTTCTGCCATTGTTGGCGTGTATTCCAAAAAAGAAGAACACGTGCAGATAGTTTTTTTCTTTTTATGTGGAACGATGAATGATCCTTGATGGTTGGTCTCTCAGCCATGATAATCCACAGACAATAGCCAGGCATTTTGTTATCTATGGCCAACGTCAAAGCCGATGAGTTATGGGATTTGGCTGAATGAGAACTCAGATAATAGAATCGATTTATGAGTGCCACGGGCAACTCTGGAAAAGAAAGGGAAGTTGGCAACTGACAATTGACATTTGCAACCATATACCATGGAGTTATCTACACTACTGACTGACGTGAATACCCACTATAAACTCATGTCATAGCCATGAAAGAAAAAAAAATTGTGTTATGACCAAGAGTTTGAAGCCGGAGCCCACTCCTAAAAACAGGCAAAGAAAGAAAGGAGAATGTAAATGATTATGCCGTGTCCACTCCATGGTTTTGTATTGGACTGCTAAAGTGCTATTAAAAACACCACGTTCTAGTACTACATGTACTAGCTTACTAGTATGCCTGTACGATGTTGTCTTTGAAATCATTTTGAAAGCTGATGGAAACCTTACTTGAATTGGATACTTTTCTCCTCGAGAACATTTAATATGAGCGACAACGCTCAGTCGTGAATCAAAGAGCGTACAGCCCAAAAGTTGACTGTGCTCGCCATTTTCCGGCTCTTTTTATGCGACCCCATACGAACATACACAAAGTAAATTAAACTTACAAGGTAAGCTATTACCTTGATTATCTATTATGTCGATCATTTCTGCGTCATCGGTCTCATCCCTGTTTATTCAAGCAAGCCCTAAGTAAAAAGGATTTAAAAAGTTAAACGTAGATAACCCTAAAGTGCGCACAAATTACAAATAACTGATTGGATTTTGAAATTGAGGTGGAAGAAAAGGCCCAAGGAACGATTGGGATAACATTCTAATGCAAGAGCTTAAACATACTTGCTGAATGATGTGCTCTGTGCTACATATTTGAGTCCATGATTTCAATGAAAGGTTGAACGAGTTGTCTTAATTGGGCACATACCTGGTATATCGTGTGTTAGCTCCAGCGTGTTTTACCACTTTCCTGCAAAGAATGGGCCATATATACGGCTTTAGTTGAGCGTCCAAAGACTCCATATAATCATCGTAGAAATTGGAAGGAAAACGTTCAACGGAAAATTTAAATCAAAGCTTGTGAGGCTTCCCATGGATCAAGAAAAAACTGAAGGTTAAATCTTGAATACGGTCCTGTGTATGGGGCACTATGTAGTTTAGAAAAAAAAGTGATGACAAAAGACTATGTCCCCTGAAGTGGGCACATATTATTATAAGGACGATGAATTCAGATTGTGTTGAAAATTATTCTGCATTGCGGGTTAGTTTAAAGATGTTTCAACTGCTTAGGTTATTCATTACGATTTTGGTTAAGCCAACACACAAACTTTGGCTAACTTTGTTAATTTTGTGCTCATACATGTTCATAATCATATATTTGTTTTCTTATGTAGCTTGTGGTTGACGACTATTCAATAACATACGGTATGATATAGCATGTCTACAGTCTTCTGACCAAAAGATCGACTGTTGATTATCATAATTACGTATTGTTTTGATCCTTTCATAAATATTCCATCTTAAAAAACTGCTCAATATAGAACGATGAGCAAAAACAGCACCCTAGTCCCAGACATAGATTTTGAGCGCACGTTTAGTAAGGGCTTGCGGGGAAATGTTTCGACCCACTTGCAGTTTGTAATACGTGTAGTACAAGCACTAGGAGTGTTAAATTAGATTGTAATTCGAGAGGCATTGTCGTCATATTGATGACTGCCTGTATGCTAATATTGTTTCCCCGGGAAGCGAGATGGATGGGAGAGCAAGGCTAGAGGTGCTGGAGCGAGGGGAATCTCTTGGAAACAGAAGAAGGCTTCTTTTCTTGAGACGACACTAGTTTGATTCCATAGCACATTTTCAATCTGATGTTATGGAGGACGCTGGATAACACCAGCGGGAATACTCTAGGCTGGATAGGATAACAGACGCCATCGCCTCCACACTGCACCCATATTCTAGAATATCATGTCTCTCTGAGACACCCCACCCCTTCTCTCCATTAATATACATTCAGATTATAATCATAAAGAACTTCGGAGACACTAACATTGTCTAGAGAGAGATTGAGAGAGGGGAGCGAGGAGTGATCCATATAAAACTTGCTTTACCTGTTATTATCAGTTTGTCGACTTAACATTATCGGGCATCTCACTATTATGGCAAACAGCAAGAATAATGTGTTATTTACCCGCTACCAAAGAACATTATACTTCCGGCATATCACCAGATAATATCACAGAATCATGATTTATACCTTTTTGGGAAGAGGGGTGTCCGTCAAACATACAAAGCGATGTTATCCACGTATCCCAATGGTTTGTGTGGGTGTATTCTGTGGCTCCATTTGAAAACAAATGGCTGCCAGAATTCAGAAAGAAAGAAAGGATGTCGGTGAGGAGGTGGAGGTAAAACTAGATAAGTAGTCCACAAGGGTGGGTCAATCCACTTTCCTCCTCTCCTCGGCGGTATAACATCGAAAGTTCACCAATCGGGTTGCAGTCATCCGGTGAAAAAAATGATTAGGCGTATATTTTTATTGCTCTATTTTGGTCGTATATCAAGATCTGATCTGCTCTATGTCTCTGTGACAGAATACTGAAATACTTGTGGTCTGTGCCATAAACGAAATAGGGTTGGTCCATATGCGGTGCCATGAACGCTCTTATACGTCGAGATGTAACCATAACACCTTCATAATTACGTATTAATTCATTTCTCTTTAGCTTACATAATTATTCAACTCGTATTTTTTTATGGAAAATTGCGTCACTGTTGATTAGTTCAGAATTTATATAGATCCCACCGTTTCAGAAGTGCATCTGGTCGCACTTAACAATCATCCACCTCCGTCATACAATTCAGACTTACATGACCTTATACCAACTTGTACATGCAGTACAGACAGAGGCGAATTATACAAATGGGACCTCCATTATTGGCATGGCTAGTGATTTTTCTTGACCCTTTTATTCTGCTTTATTTCCCTCTCTTTCTTCTAATTCATCTCACTTGAGAAAACACATTCGACAAAGCCGTCGGAGTTCCTTTGAGAGGCATGAAGGTGGAATAATTCTAAATTCAATAGCGTGCGGCAGAGGGCACGTAGCTTTCTGGTCCGGTGATCGAGCGCGCGGCTCACGAAATACGACGACAAAATGCAGTGAAGTTTGATGCTTTCGATATTAAAGAGCTACAGCTGAAATGTACTTTAAAGGGCAATAAGTAGTGTTAACCAACTATCACTGGTATGGCTAAAGTCAAAATTACAGCATGAAAAACTAGAAAATGCGTATTTTTTGTTAGCGTCTAGGTGTATCTCCCGATGTAGGGGCACACCAATGATTTTCCTATATAGTATAGAATAGTCGATTTATTACCAGTGAATATGTAATTTCTTTGTTCTTTTATTAGATTATAATAAAGCAGTAGTATAATGTACACGGGTCTACAGCATTAAATGTTTAAATTTCCCGGAGATTACGGAGAAGCCTTATAGTGGACGAGACTCGGGGAGGGGGAACCAAACTTTCCTCAGTACATTGTACACACAATCAATAGTCCAACTTTCCAATTACCGGCGCAATAGAAAACGTTTTCCTCGTGGTTTTCTAAAGGTTATTCATTGGTAACAAAGAACTCGTGAAGTCCAGTTTTTACGCCGTAAATATACAGTTTGTTATCAGCTGTAGTGGACTGGATTTTGCATCAAGACAGTTGTATAGATTCTGGTAACAATGCTAAAGTTATTCTGGACGTGATAGAAAGATAACATCTTTTCGAGTAATTGATTATTGGACTGTTTGAAACTGAAGTAGTGGAAAATTGAGGGGAATCATAAAAGTAACGTGTCATAATGACTATGTAGCTTTAGTAGCATTTCTTGCCTCTAAAATTCCAACCGAAATCAATATCATCGTCTCCACTCTCCACTCCTGTCCTGACCCAAGATTTCAAAATTTGTGTATTTTCGTTGATGTCGGTAAAGTGGCGGCTCATTTTTTAAAACAAATAGTCAAATTAGTATGAAGATAAACCCATCATTCAAGAGAAGTCCTACAGTTCCTTCCTTCATCAGCTGAACTGCTTGGCTGTCACAACCTCCCGAGTCCCCGTATCGGGAAAGTCCATCATGTCCGAGTGTTTGCTGGTCAAGATCGAATGCAAACAAGCTTTCTGTGAACGGCGTTATCCCCCTCTTTCATTACAACTGGGGTCAATGTCACTTGAAGATGTGGCCATGACATTATTGGGTTGGCTTTGTCGTTGTAGCCTATGGCTTGGGTACCTGGATGGGGTCGTATTTGGATCGAATTATGTTATCAGAGTGAAGCACTGTGGTATATTGGTGAAGAATCATGATTCTCATACGATAGATCCTTGGTTCTATCCTCGTTTGGTGCTTACAATTACATCCTTGGCCCTCTCGACCAAGGTTTACAAAAATGAGTACTCGGTACCTGGATATGCTTTGGTCTAATATATTCAGGGCCTGTAGGAAGAACAACGGTAGTACTGATCTAGTTGCTACCTTGGCTAAATAATGGTTCTGAAGTCAACTATCAGCCATCGTGTTTAGATCGAATTTAAACTGGCTATATACATAAGAGGCTTTGCATTGCCACTTTAATTGCGCACTGTCTTGTTTGTCTCTCACTCGTCCTTTTAGTCAGGTACAGCCTTAGCTGAACATCAAAGCAATAAAAGCATTATCATTAAGTCTCAATCTCATTCGCAATATCAATATACTATCTAACTGTATCGTGTAGATCTTGTGTTAGAGCCGAGATCAGAACCCGTCGGTGAAACTATTTTCCCGTCTGTCTCCCAAAGTTCAAAGACGGTAAATTCTGGTTTCCCAAGAGAGGAAACGAATACGATCATCTCTTTATTTCATGGCGGTTTGCCCTTTTACGGTATGGAATCCAAATGGGCAAGTCCTAAACAAAACGGTCCTCATTTCGTCTTCTGAGGAGATTTTCCCAATTTCTATTTTCAAAGTCAGTCGGATTCTTTATAGGCCAGCAAATCTTGACTGTATAAGCTGTAGTTTTATACATGTTCCGCCATTTTGCCGCATACCCTTTGTTTTGGGGGTAGTTTTTTTGGTAGTGACATCAGCTAGACTTTGGAATGTGGTCGTGGGTTACCTAGACCCCTGTTACACATGCGTCGGCTTTTAAAGCGGGCCCCGGAGGCGGCCTCACACCTGCAATTTGAAGCCGCCTCGAGATCATCAAACCCCTGTTACACATGATCTCGGGCCCGCAATTTTGCGTCTACACATAGGCCGGCCTCACGTCGCCTTTTCACGAGCTATGTTGGGGCGGACTCCAGAAAGACAGAAAGAGAAAGTGATAGAATGATAAAAACAAAGAATATCATAAGGAAAGACAGAAAGAGAAAGTGATAGAATGATAAAAACAAAGAATAACATAAGGAAAGAGAGTGATAGAATGATAAAAACAAAGAATAACATAAGAGAAGATGAAAGAAGGAAGAAAACAAAGAATAACATAACGAAAGACAGAAAGAGAAAGTGATAGAATGATAAAAACAAAGAATAACATAAGGAAAGACAGAAAAGGAGAGTGATAGAATGATAAAAACAAAGAATAACACTAGTAAGAGAAGATGAAAGAAGGAAGAAAAAAAGAATAACATAAGGAAAGACAGAACGAGAAAGTGTGATAAAAACAAAGAATAACATAAGAGAAGATAATAGAAGGAAGAAACAAAGAATAACATAAGGAAAGACAGAAAGAGAAAGTGTGATAAAAACAAAGAATAACATAAGAGAAGATGAAAGAAGGAAGAAACAAAGAATAACATAAGGAAAGACAGAAAGAGAAAAGGATAGAATGATAAAAACATTTCACATAAGGAAAGACAGAAAGAGAAAGTGATAGAATGATAAAAACAAAGAATTACATAAGGAAAGACAGAAAAGGAGAGTGATAGAATGATAAAAACAAAGAATAACATAAGAGAAGATGAAAGAAGGAAGAAACAAAGAATAACATAAGGAAAGACAGAAAGAGAAAAGGATAGAATGATAAAAACATTTCACATAAGGAAAGACAGAAAGAGAAAGTGATAGAATGATAAAAACAAAGAATTACATAAGGAAAGACAGAAAAGGAGAGTGATAGAATGATAAAAACAAAGAATAACATAAGAGAAGATGAAAGAAGGAAGAAACAAAGAATAACATAACGAAAGACAGAAAAAGAAAGTGATAGAATGATAAAAACAAAGAATAACATAAGGAAAGACAGAAAAGGAGAGTGATAGAATGATAAAAACAAAGAATAACATAAGAGAAGATGAAAGAAGGAAGAAACAAAGAATAACATAACGAAAGACAGAAAGAGAAAGTGATAGAATGATAAAAACAAAGAATAACATAAGGAAAGACAGAAAAGGGGAGTGATAGAATGATAAAAACAAAGAATAACATAAGAGAAGATGAAAGAAGGAAGAAACAAAGAATAACATAAGGAAAGACAGAACGAGAAAGTGTGATAAAAACAAAGAATAACATAAGAGAAGATGAAAGAAGGAAGAAACAAAGAATAACATAAGGAAAGACAGAAAGAGAAAACGATAGAATGATAAAAACATTTCACATAAGGAAAGACAGAAAGAGAAAGTGATAGAATGATAAAACAAAGAATAACATAAGGAAAGACAGAAAGAGGGAGTGATAGAATGATAAAAACAAAGAATAACATTAGGAAAGACAGAAAGAGAGAGTGATAGAATGATAAAAACAAAGAATAACATAAGAGAAGGTGGCAAGCGCGCCCGATGTATTATGTTGATAATGATGACAGGTTACGTCACTTCCGCTTATAAGCCGGCCTGAGTCCACTTTGGTGTTACACATACCGATTGCGGGACTGAGGCCGGCCTCAAACCACATCCAGAGGTGGACTGAGTCCACCTGGCCTCAGTCCGGCTTTTCGAAAAAAGTTGGTGTTACACATACGTCGAGCCGACTCCGGGGCCGGCCTCAGTCCACTTTCAGACGTATGTGTAACAGGGGTCCTATATATGTCAACAGTTCGTAGATCTTTCTGGCGTCGGTTCGCTTTTCATGAATCGCGGATACATTCCAACTTCGAAACAAATTTATTCAAAACCCACCCCCCCCCCCCCCCTAGTCATAACCTAACCTTTGCGGTGGGGGGGGGGGGGGGGTTCATGTCTTTAAAGTCATTAACATAATTATTCAGGTATCTCAACGTCACTTATCAATATCTTCCAGTAAACAGCGGCCTATTTAGAGCCACAAGGATGTTTAAGGGTGCCAAAGTACATGTATAATGAGGTTACGCCTTTCTGGCTTCAAACAGAAGAAACATTGATGGAGATCGATGTAGTTGTATTTTACAATGCACTTTACTGCATGTTATGCGACGAAACCCGAATGTTATAGACCAATTCCTGAGTTCACAATTTCCTCCTTGTATCACTGCGGAATTGCCAAGTACATGTAGTACTCACCCATAACGGAAGGCTACAGCTCAATTGGGATAACACAAACATCGAACTTCGGCATGTTTTATTACGTAGCTGGGGATGTGTTTCGGTTCCTCAACGACTCCAGTGGGACGACTTATTTGTCAGCCGCGCGGGTTACAAGGAGAAGTTTTATGGTGGGTTTTTACGACAATCACCTTCGCTGGTAGCGTTGTAAAAATTCTATCGTCACGGTTTGGATATAATCTTATCTCCATGCCAAGGTTATGCCAAGAGAGCTCTCCAAACTCATTGGATTCCTTGTCTCGAGTTGTAGAAAGTTGTCACTGGCAATAGTGAATAATAGAAAAAGAGGTAATTTCTTATAATAATATGTTGATAAAAAATTAAACGTTTTTAAATGGCTACTCATTATTTGTTTCTGGTTTACTGTACCCGAGACATGCATCCTGGTTGCACTGTTTGACACGTCGATAAGCTAGTTGATTTCTTTGGCTCTGTCTGGCGATGTTTTTTTTATGTTATTTGGTTACATATTCAAAGTTTAATTTCATGGGGAAATTATATCAGATTCTGCTTTTGTGACACGTTTCACGAATTTCTTCAGTTGACGCCAGAACATTTGACGAATTAAAATTCTTGTTGCTGGTCTAGTCCTTTAAGTTTTGCTAAATCCAGATATTCCTTTCGTATTTTCGCCTACACAAACATCTATGGTTTCTAAACTTCACAAAGATTTAACCCCAACCCGATGACTTACTCTGTCTGTCGTTACCTTCTTATTTTCCCATCGCCATTAATTCCCATTACAATTCAAATTGGGACCAGATTGGTTTCATCTCCAAACTCCGAGGGAAAAAAATTATAAAAACCCAGAGGATAATAGATTATTCAGTTCGGCTGTGCACCAAGTACAATTACAATGCTTGATAAGCAAAAGAAAAAATATAATCTTCCATTGAGAGGGGATTATCACAGGGGTGGGGTTTTGTGTCTCGCCGTTTTCCTCGCCCGATTTGACGAGAATTTTTATCATCAGCATTCGATTTTACGGTCAGATGGCGGCATGAAAAGATAAAATTGTGGTAGTGAACCGAAATGAAAATGTTGCTGTTCCCTCGCCCTTGCCCCCCCCCCATCTTTATCTTCTCTAGCCCTTCTCGCGAAAAGAATTCACCCTCCTCTCTCTCTCTCGCTCCCCCTCTTGTACACTCATTTTGTTGGTCTGTGTAGTAGTAGGTCCATGGTGTAGGCCTACTCCTTGTGTTAGGCGATGTGATGGTTCAACATTAATTAATTTACTGACTGAGCCTTTCTCATTGTAATGTCCCAAATACTCATGAATATCAAATTATTTACACAAAACACATTGGAATTCAATACATCCCTTGTCCAAAGAACTAAACTATCATTACCTGTATTCGACCATATTCTGATTACTGTATATTCAAATCACACAACTTTGAGTAACTAATCACCGCGGTGGATGGATGTAAGTGTGTAATAGGAGACCTTGTTTGTGCCTGGTCTAATCGGGAATCAAGTGTGGTGCTTGTTATGTTCCCTCTCTGTACTTGGCCATGCCTTTGAAACACGAGAGACATTGGAATGCGGTCAGGGGTATTACGACGGGTCAGACTATAAAACCTTGTGATTTATGCGCAGGTAAAGCCCTGGACTATTGCCTCGACATGGCGTTTGCAACACAGGAACAAATTTGATCGTTGTAGGGCCGGTGATGAAAGCAATGCTGATGGGAAAAACAGCAGGGTTTGAATTATGTGTGGTAGGCCATCGCCCTAACCACGGGGCTATTGCAAGTTCCGCTCAAAGACATGACCTATAACAAGCGGACAAACAAATTTGCGTTTTAAGGTTGTGACTGAAAATACAAGCTCCGATTGCTCCTGAAATGAAAATAATAACATCTTTTCCATGAATCCCCTGCAGATATGCTATATTTATAAATAAAAAAAAAAAAAATGTACATTATTTCGCTTCTTACTGACAGAGGGCGGAAGTTCCATTGTAAGCCCACCTCACCCGCCATTCCATCTGAAAAGTAAACCCCCACCTGCCTGGATTTCGGTTTGAGCATTACGTTCTAATCACATTGGCCTTCACGCTGGGTTGTCAATGGTTTTACACCGACTGAACCGGTCAAGGTGATGAGGCCAAGCGTCTGGGAATTCATACATATTCGAAATGCTTTAGCTTCCTTTAATCTAACCTTAATTTCCCCCTTCTTTTTCGTTTCTGCAGTTGACTGTGATCATCAAGCCATTTCGGGACGGTGAATGCGCACAGCGGAAACTGTACCAGGCCACCGCTGGAAACCTCCCCACAACCTTCGACGACGGGACAATCACAAGCGGTCGGGAGGAAGGCGTCGTCATCATCGAAGTCATCCCTGGTGAACACGTCGAGATTCACATCAGATACATCGCGACGTTGATCGTCATCCGCCAAGTCGGTCGGTACATCACCTTCGCCGTCCGCATGCCTGAGGAGCTGATCCAGTACCAGGGCGCAGAAGACATGCAGCTCTGCGTCAAGGGTTGTCCGGTCTCGGAACAGATAGACTACGCCACATTCTTGAGCCAAACGACGCGCGTAGATCGCAACTACAAAGAGCTCCGTGTCGACGCCATTGCCAAATGCAGAAAAGCCAAAATCTACGACGAATATTTAGATTCGTGCGTCTTCGACCTTCTCACAACAGGCGACGCGAACTTTACACAAGCCGCGAAGAGCGCCCTCACAGACGTGAATCGTCTTCATCCGAATGCTTCCTTTCTGTTCAAAAACAGGACTAGTGTGTTTGAAAATGCATCCTTCCCAGGATACAGGGACATTGAAGGTGGAGCGCCACCAAGAACTTATTTATTTCATCACTTACAGTTCAACCTAGCAATGGTACTATTCTCAATACTCATCAGTAGTTATATGTCTTCATGGTGTCATATCCAACGGTGACACCCCACACCCACCCCAGTTTTTGTAAGCCCCCTTCCCCCAAATCCTATATTATTTTGTATATTATTTTGTAAAAAATATATTATATTAACTTGTATTGAAATCTATTATATAATTCAAAACATCCTGAGCAAATGCTGTACATACAATTTAATAAAGATATTTGGAATACTCATTATCGGTTCAGAAGTCAGAACATGAAAGTAAACAGAATGTACCAAACTAAAATATACCAAATTCGAAAGTATGACATAAAAAATAAAAAGATGTTACTTTTTGTGGAGGAAAATGACAGACAGCAGTTATGAATTGCTCAGGGTATATTTGCTGAGATGGCTTTGCAAAAAATGGAATTAAAATATGTGACAAAGTTAAAACTTTAAATTCATGAGTTCTTGTTTTGTATAATTTTGTTTTTGGATTCTATTCAATAGTATGGAGAGTGTTGGAGACAATAATAATTATTTGTGATGATGATGATAATGATGATGATGATGATGATGATGATCATAATATTAGTGATTAGGACAGTTTTTTTTTATGGTGATTGATTGTTATAACGATGCGACATTGCTGATGGTGGTAATTTTCGCCATAATAGTTTTTTGGGTAATGATTGTGATGGTAATTGTGATAATCATGATAAATGCAAAGATAACTGATAATATAAGTGATACTGACCTTCAGGCCTACTGATAATGATGATGATGGTGATGACAGTGGTGGTAACCGGTGATCATGATGATGGTAACTAGGATAATAGTGATGGCAGCTGGTGGTCACTATAATGGTGATGATAGTAATGGTAACTGGTGATCATGTTGATAATAGTGATGGTAACTGATGATCATGATGATGGTAACTAATGATAATGGTGATGATATTGATGGTAACTATGATAATAATGGAACTATGATAATATAGATGATAGTGATGGTAACTGGTGGTCGTGATAATGGTGATGATAGTGATGGTAACTGGTGATCATGGTAATAATATTGATGGTAACTGATGGTGATGGTAAATATGCTAATGGTGATTATAGTGATGGAACTGGTGATCATGATGATGGTAACTATGATAATCATGGTGATGATAATGATGGTAACTGGTGGTCACGATGATGCTAGCTTTGATAATGGTGATGATAGTGATGGTTACGTGTGATACTGGTGATGGGGGTGTATAACCCCATCATATCAAACAGAATTGATATTATTTAATTTATCTATTTACTTTCATTTTCATTTTTCTTTTTTGCTGAGTATTTCAGACACAGGGACTTCCCTCGCTTGAATATGTTCGTTTCTTTCAAATCTTTCAAATCATTTCTTGGACTATAATTTCTGTCTCGTTAGCTCTCTCTCTAGCTCTTTGATGTTATCGCAAGCGACACAGCTATTTTATTGCGGCGGGAGAGTCGATAAATGTAAACAAGAATATTATTTTGGGCAGCCCGTTAATAACTTGGATTTGAAGAGAGATTTGTAACCTTGACGAATTTGGCCAAGCATAGAAGGGGCACTGTGTGCTCCAGGAAAATACCCCCCCCCACACACACACACACATACACACACAATATGTTACCCCTCTTGTTCTGAAACTTACTTTCTCTTTCTCTCCCACTTCATCCATTCTCTCTCTTTCTTATCTCTGTATTTCATTTCTTAAGAGTCTCGCTCTCTCTTTCTCTATTTATTATTGAATTGAATATCTCTCTTTCACATCTCTCTCCCCTCCAACTCTCTCCCCTTTGTAAAACTTTCAGTGATCAAAACCTTACTTTTAAAAAAGGCAATGCAGTTCACACCTTCCTGTACGACTACGCGTCTATCATAAGACGTGAAACGGTGTTCCGATCCAATTGGACTCCATTTCATGGATCTACTACAGACCAGTGAGATGGGTGCTGATATATGAAGCTGGTCAAACGACACTACAGAGAATCAAAATGAGAGCATGTATGGGCGTGTACACTTTACGACGACCCCGTCGTTATCTCTTTGCTAGTCTGATCTGGCTCCGATATAATTATGCCCAGTACCCCTCCCAAATAAACTACAAATGTATACAAGATGTCTGGGCCTGTACTAAAGAAATAATCTACTTCTTAAATTAAAATATGTTCACACTAGCCAATCACATAGGGGATTTTCAAGTTAGCTTAGAAGATAATACATTATTTAATAACAATGATAAATTATAATCGGAATGACATCATTAATGCAAATGAGCATCGAATAGAACGGCCGATTATGGGAATTTATACCGTGTCTTTCTACCTTTAGTCCCACGTGTATACATTCGGTTTTTCCCAGCCCCATACTACAGTGTATTTACATAACCCGGGCTTCGGAAATTTGGACTAGGCACTGACCCTTCCTTTGTCCACTTGAAGCGATAACGATCTGCATAAAGCTTACTAATCTGCCTGACAAATCTTACCCCCTTATCGCTGATATCATTCATTACTGAACTACACACCTGAAATGACAAACCAAAAGAGAGGGGACCCCAATTAAAAATGGCGGTCTTATTTGATGCGGTACACGATGAATTGCTTCATTTCATTTGCCCTTATCCAGTGAAGCCCTCTCTCTCTCTCTCCCTTTGGGAGTTGTTGGTGGCGAATGTCAAGCAAAGCATTCAATTACGAGTTGACAAAAGATGCATTACTCACACCTCGCAACTTCGCGCACGCTATTTTAATTCAACATCACTGGATTAAAGAATTAGGTCCGATCTCTTTTGATTAGTACAGAGGAGTTCAATAGAAATGCGAATCCTTTTATATTCTTTTTTTCACCTGACGTGTTGGACTTAGGTGAGAGAGGGGTTAGAAAATAGAGCTGGAAGTCGAGAGAGAGAATGGTTTAGGGACTATAATCCAGGAGGACTTTGTTGTAAAGGGTGGGAACTTATTAAATTGAATTTTACAGATCCCATCTATATTTAGGCCTAATCTCAAAATCTCTTTCTTCTCTCTCACGCTGTCTCTCCATCTCTCACCTCTTTCTCTTTAATTCCATCTCTCTTAATTATCACCTCTCTCTCTCTGTCTCTCTCTGTCTCTCTCTCTCTCTCTCTCTCTCTCTCTCTAACTTGCTGATGATGGCCTATAATCTTGCTATATACATAAATTACGTTCTGTCACACTCTAGAGGCTTAGATCAATGTTTTTTTGTCCGTGATAATGTTTTGTAGAGCCATGTGTATGTAAATTGGGAAACCTCCTTCAAAACAGGGTTAATAATAGTGATATTAAAACAATGAAGTGAAGCTTAAGCATCCGCTGCAAAGATTAAACGACACTTCAAATAAAAAGAAATAAACATGTAGTTGATACTTACACAATACAAATCTCTACTTCTTTATCAATGTAGGATAAACAGAAGTTTATCAGCAATGATAGATAACAACTTTGCTATTAATGAATGATCAAATTGTTAAGCCAATCTGTCTTTTAGTCACTGCTCACACTCGAGATTTTCCATCCAGCTAATATCCTTTTGTAGACTTGGTCTTAGCCATGAACTGGAACGGTACAGTATATGCATTCAGTACTGGCCTTGAGCCCAATTTCATACTCGGCTGGACTTGGTATTGTACACAGGAGAATGCAAAGCTGTGAACTTCAAAACTATTATTGTCCCCAAACTCTGGTCTTCTTTCAGACAACAAAATCATTATTACGCTGCCGGTATAATTATATGGTAAGAAAAAGATTTCATGATCTGAAGAGATGACGCGGCCAACTCCTCAAACTCTTTGAAGATATACATCTTCAATATGGCGTGGTGATTAGTA
The DNA here is from genome assembly GCA_035222895.1 of Strongylocentrotus droebachiensis. NCBI lineage: Eukaryota > Metazoa > Echinodermata > Echinoidea > Camarodonta > Strongylocentrotidae > Strongylocentrotus > Strongylocentrotus droebachiensis. Next base: position 75,904 of record JAVYIG010005790.1, read on the forward strand.
ATACAAAAATGTAAGGTTTAAAACAATTTAGCGTAGTCTTTCGCCTAGATCAAGGGCTCATTATGGTCGGAACTACGTTATTAGGTAACTAGGGTAATGGTTATGGGACAATATCGTACCCCAAAGGGGAAAAAATAGCATATTATGCTATTTTGAACAACATGCAATACATCTTCCCTTTATTCCTACCCGCTCATTCCCGGCGGCAAGGCAATACCTATTCATTAATTTTCACCATTATTTTGATTTCTATGATTTTGTGCGGATGAGCAAGATAAGCTTCGATGAATCGGCGGGGTTCTATGTTATAGAGTCAACATTAGCTCATAGTTTAACCTACATTTTTCTAGTTTTCGCTTTGATGAATATGAGGACAAAAACATGACGGTTTGTCGCCGGAAAACATTTGAAAAAGTGTGTCTATACTATGAATACCATCTATTTGAATGAGAGAGTATGTGAAAAGAAAGAGAAGAAAATTATCACGATGATAAACTGGTCATGAGATGTCAAAATAAATGAGTGAGTGGAGGAGGAAACTTGAAACGAGAGACATTACGAATAACCACAATATAAACCACAGAGAAAATTACCTTAAAATTCTTCTTCTTCTAATATCTATTTCCATCTGCCTACATATTCATCATTTTGTTTAGCAAGTATTTTCTTACAAAATAGTTTCATACTTAAATAATTCTCTGTTATAGTAGGTACCCTTTTTGACACGTGGAGTATATAGGTTGTATACATTATAAAACAATAATAGCTATTTACTGGCTTTTCTTTGGTCACTGCTACGTACTTTTACTACAACCCGGCATTCGTTAGTTCTTCATGCAGTTTTGTATATTTCTTTTTACCCCACAAACATATTCTTGTATGTTCAGATATTTTTAAATTTTGATCGGCAATGTCGGTTGGAATTTAAATTCATGGATTACAGAGAGTCGAGACTGTACTCCCATAATGAGGCCGATTCAGAGTTGCGATTGGTCAAAATCAATCGCAAGTCTCCTATCTCCTATCTCGTATGTACATTGTTGCGATTGATATCAATCGCAAATGAGTTCCTATTAATATCAACTCTTAATAAGACGGCGACTAGGTATTTTCCCCTCGCCAAAGGCTTTGAAAGGGCGCGTCCTTTTTTGTAACCCTGTGTATTTAGGGTAATGAGGAGGAGCGCTTTAAAAATAGTTTCAAGAAGCCAATGCCAATGCTCAGTAATGACCGTGGCCAAACACAAGCGAGAGGGCAAAGACAAAGGAATATCTCAAACAACTTAACGATGACGTAACGTATGCAAAGATGATGTTGACCATGAAGGAATAAAAATAAGAATGCCAGTCAGTCTTCAAACAAATTGCATCTTTTAAGGGGAACCACAAGTTTGTTTGTGGTCATCAGCTTTCCGGGTAACAGGGTGGTCTTTTAAAGATTGGCACCAATGAGTATCTATATAACATTAAAGATAAACTCCAGTTCTGCTAAAAAAAAATATTTAAAAAATTCCCACAGAATCAAACGAAACTTACACTGAATGTTCAAGATTACAAATAAATGACACGTGCCAAACAATTTCGGAAGAAAATGTATACTGGCTGAGTAATGAGCATATAAAGACAAGGAAATCAAGGTAGTACTAGCCCCGACACCATGTGTGTTGTCCCATATATAGCTTTCTGTGTACAGTGCTTGTTACTTTACCATGACTCGGTCAAATTTATTATGATTTTGATGACTCCAGAACCTTGCAGTGCACACCAATACTTACATGCTACATGATCAACTGTTTCTGATCCTTTCCACACATTTTCTTTAACAATGCAATCGCATTACCAGTACTAAAGTTTATCTTTAATGATTGATAAACATTGATGACTATGTTGTAAAGGTCGATGGTGCATACATGTGCATTATTTTGTTCAACGCATCAAAGGGCAGGATGAAGGGTATGGCATGTAAGTTGCGCTATATAATCACAATGATAATGGATCGTTTCCCCCTTTTTTTAACTCAGCTTTAGAAATAATCTGATGACATGACATGACATTAGTAAAAACATGGCCAAAATAATGCTATACTCACGAAATGATCGCTAGGGTTTATACATGCAATGAAGTACGATACGTTTTCACTGAGCAGAATGACAAAACATCTCCTTTTCTGTCTTTCATAATTTATTTCGATTAAATGTGCGTTCGGCCTGTCAGCTGTAGTTTTCCCATTTAGTTTTACCATGTCAAGTTGCCAATGTTACCCATAATAAATTAGTGCATGTTTTGAAAGATTATTTATGCCAACAAATTTAAATACCATTCTCGACCCCCTCCCTATTTTCCCCATTTATTTTCAAGGAAGGACCCTGTTTGAAGAAATTGGGGGCAAGCAGTTTCATTCTTCAACAAAATCCCCCCCTCAACAATTTACAATCACATCAACAATATCCTACAATCACATCAACAACATCCTACATCCATGCTGTATCAACTTACAATATTCAATTTTGTATTTCTTGTTAAGATAACACACACCCTTGGAAAAGGGGTAGTCTTAATATCCTTTGGACTAGTACGTCTATTTCAATAAATCTCCTAGGGCATCACAGTTCTCCGAAAACACCCCCTCTCTCTACCACTTCACAAATCTTCATCTTTACCTCCCTTCATAATACAATCAGTATATTTACTAAAAGTCTTTACCCTCAGCATAGCTCCGGGGAGGGCTTCTTTGTTAGCTTACTTCGTCCCCCCCCCCCCCCCACCTTTCACCAAGGGGCTGGAGCTAAAACTCGTTGTGTTGTTGCTGTACCCCTCTAATGGATCGTTTTTCTTTGTGTGTGGATTTTCTTTTCTATTCTCCCCTTTCAAGGCTCGGGTCAGGAGAGGATTTTAGTGGTCAACATCTTCTCCTTCCTTATAAGTTCTAGCTCAAATAGAAAGGACTGCATAATTATATTTTTTAATGAAAGTGCTATGACACAAGCCGATATTATGGTGCAATGTATTATGCGCAATCAGTGTATAGGTCTAAATAATGTTATGGATCATTCGATGCACATCATTAATAACAGATGATTAATTCATAACACCATTTAAATGTTTATATCTGTGTGTAAGTATTGTAACGCTATAATACAGTAGAGTTATAAAACTTTCGTAGCCTAATATGGCATGCAGTCATAATTATGATGTTTGTGCCGTTACTTTTATCGTTACAAAAACAAACAACAACGACAATAAAGACAAACAACCAAAGCACGATGTCCAATTCGTCCCGTTTGCAAACAGTTCTGAACGTTTTTTGATAACGTACAATGATGGTGATTTTGAGATTTTGTCGGAAAGGGCTCACTTGGATTGTCAAGAATGGGAAGGTAGGAAGAGGAGGGGGTGCAAATAGGAGACAACTCGCATAATCATTTTAGTGATATTTCCTTCATCACAATCATGTGGCATCTTACACGATACAATGAGATCAAAAGAGATCTACAAAATAAATGATGATGTCACCAGTCATCATTTGCTTTAATCTTTTAAATCAAATTTATAATTTACAAGCTATGATCGAGGATCAGAATCCATGTTTGTGTCTATCGTTTGTGTTTGTTTTGAATTTGCCCCCTCTCTACCAAATAATAAACAGCTAGCTTGTTTGCCACGGAAGAAAGAAGTAAGGTAAAACTAGGGCCTGGTTCTTGCATGACAAGAGCTACAAAGAATCTCACTAACATGTTAAAAGAGCTAGAGGCGAATACTTAGCCGAGTATCGTGCCCATAATCAATGGCGTCGAGCATTCGCAAACCCCTATTTTTTCCTCCTTTTCCCCCTCCAGCTAGAGACTATACGAACAATGATATCGGTGGTGGCGTAAAAGATTCCATATTATCGAATTCAATAGCCCCTCTCACCGTCTGGCAAATTGAGATCAAATTGCTGACAAGATTTTGCCGCCAATTTTTGTTTGAAGGCAAGGAGTTTGAAAAGCAGAACGAATTACATGGCATGCAAACCATAGTCCCTTTTCTTTTCTTTTCTTTTTTCATTAACCCGTTTTTGTAGCAAAGCCGTTTCCCCCTCTCTCTGTCATTTCGGACAATAAAGCATTCTGTTATTGTAAACAAAAATGGAACAAAAGAGTTCTACTGTCATGTGATTTGCACACATATTTTCTGAACAAGGTAACTTATTAATATTATCTATAATAATTATGATACAAGTCATTTCTAAATCGCATGAGATACCCCCTCCAGAAGAAAAAAAAACATCTTCTTTTTGTAGATATTTTTAAAATGACCACTCCGTTTTCCAACAGCACTAAATATCACATTTTGTTCAAAATAAAACAAAAGGTAAATTAAAGTTTGCATAATCATGATGAATGGACGGATTCACGGGGGGGGGGGGGGTCAGATTTCGTTTGGGCTGGGGCGTACGGCTGGGGCCTCCAGACCAACATTTCAAGTGTTATTAGGGCAGAATAGGTGAGGACTTTGAATGAAATAGCGCAATTAAAGTTTTTAATTATTTTTTGCATATTTTGGGATCACGCTGCAGCGAGATTATCGATGAGGTATTATTCTGAAGAAAATGTTTTTCAGCATTAATTTCGAACGTATGCAGCTCCAGGAAAAAGAGTATAATTGTATATAATGCTTCGAATGTGTTTTGCAAATGTAACTCGTGCGTCACAATAATGTATCTATTCGTTCGCCACTCAAGAAGTTTAGAAGCTACTTCTTCCAGGGTGTCATTTTTCACTCCAAAACTTCGCTGTAGACCAGAAAGTCTGTCAAACTAGCGCATACACTGACAATACCGAGCTTATTGAAAGGCACTCTGTTTTCGTCAAGTCGGAGAAAGACACAATTTTCCGCCCAGGAATTCGAACAATGGACAACACAAAATGAAAAGAGGGCATACACATTCTTTCAGGGCCTCGACAAAGTGCGTTACGTAACGCACCCTTTTACTCGTTAGCGGTTTACTAATAAGCACTAATGCATTTCAACAAGTACCGAGGATTGATGGGGGGGGGGGGGGGGGGAGTGGTTGGACAAGTAGGGCCTCGGTGAGAGAGGGTGTGGGGTTGGTGGGCAAGAGAAAATCAGACACATACAAAGTAATATAAATTGATTGAATCGATGATATACATTGGACATAACTGGCTGATAATCACTAATCAAAATATGAGTTTGCCTATAATGTAAGAAGGCAGACATACTACCAATATACGTTTTGTATGGGGGGGGGGATTCAAATTTTACTTCTGCAAACAAATAATGTGTTCAAAAGTGCATTATACTAAATTATATAGGAATACAGTATTGGGAAATGTAAAAATTCACATTCCTCCAAAACGTTACAATTTCGACTGCTCATTGGCAATTCGAAAAAAATGTGGCTATTGTCTGCTGACGTTTGACATTTTTGATGAATAAATTACACAAGTTTTTATTTCATAGTGATAATCACGATATTATGGAAAGTACAAGATACATTTCTAACGAAATACAACTCATTCTAAATTATCGAATTGAACATCACTTGAGCACTGCTTCGGAGGGAGGTAACAAAAAAGCAGAGAAGTTGTGTCATAAGAAAATAATTGTTCGTATACAGCCAGAGAGATTCGGTCTCCGAAGGCACGTCGCCCTCTTGTGGCCAAAAGTGTCAAAGGGACCGGTATTGCTAAGAGGTTGAAATTAGTGAAACCAAGGAGTTACTATGAAAGGAGTTACCAAAACCCCACAATATGGCTATTTTGGTAGGATAAGAGTCAGCAAAAGAGACTTTTACCTTAATATGATTTGTCAGAGAGTTCAAAATTTACTACAATACAATCGCAAAGACTTTCAAAAAAAAATAACCACACGCCGACTTCATTAGCCTTGTCCATCACCTACCGAAAAATGCGTCCGTTACAATGACGTATTATGTAATATGAACATGATCATATACTGGGAAATTAAATTGCACGTGATTTGATTTCTCGAAAGTCTTCGAGATCGCGTCCATTTTAAAAGTGATATTATCACTAGCAGATAGTTCATACTTTCTGCCTCAAATCGTCCAATGCAGCTGCAGATCTTTTATATCCCCCCCCCCCCCCCCCCGCCCCCCATTTTTAGAAGCTCTGCCACGTCTGACGTAACTTGTTTGGAGCGTTCCCCGCCTTTCGGAATCCGTGAATAGGTCGCGAAAACCAATTTCGTTTTCAAAAGAAAAGGTGTTAAGCTTCCCTTAAAGGATGACAAAGCTATTATGCTTCCTTCCATTGTTTCGCAAACCTTGCAGAAACATAATGTTACGTACAAGACTAGACTTTTCATTATTCTGTCCAGACGCTGTGATTATTTACTGTCGACTGTCGAAATTCATGAAAAGAAAATAACGTTTAAAGTTCCTTTTATTACAGGAGAGCGGCATGCAAGATAACACATTTAGCGAATCATTGCATGGGAGTGGTTTGTCAATGAGAGAAAGAACGCATTCATGTTTTTGTATTTTCACAAGCCTTTTATTGAATGATGGAACGAGGACATTGGGCAAAACAATTATTATTCTGGAAACCGTTATAAAAAGTCGGCAATCCGGTTTACAGAAAGGGACAGCAATAAAAGACATGCATACAATCATACAGTATACAAGAAAATAAACATAGATTGTTTATGACCCAAAGCGCAACAGTTTCAGTAAAACTGCCAGTTCTGTGACACAAGATATTATATCACGTTATAAATTAGTGTATACTAATCTCAATTAGTTGCTGCTACCCCCTCATATCGTGAGGAACTCGTATTCAAATTATACATCTTAACGATAAATCATGTTTACAACATAATTATTGTTAATAATAACATTTCAAAGGGAAATTAAAAAATCATTGGTCATTAAAAGTACTGTTGCTTTTCAATTTTTTAATTAAAAATAAATAAACATCAATTCAAGTGAAACGAAATCGACACAAAAAGAGGAATATACATCATCAGCACATCCATAATTGTAATCGTCCCAACTTTCTTTTGGGGTATATATACTATATAGCCCATCGTGTATTATCGCTCACCACTAATAATTTGAAATAGAAACGTAAAATGTTAAATTCGGTCAGTGACCTCATTTGACCTCTCAAGAGTAATTCATGGCATGTGTGTTCAACTGAGATTTGGGCGTGTGTATATAGGTGAATATCATAGAAACTAATCATTTCTTTTAAATTCAAATATGATGAAACAATTTTTAGATTCAGTGAGTTCTTTTTCACCATTTGGGGGGATATCTCGGGGAAGAAATTATTTTGACAAGCAAAAAATTCAACAACCTCTAATTTTTCTTTACTTTATATGTGGTTCTAAGTAAAAAGATACTCGATATTTAATTTACAAATAAATTTACCTGAAAAGTCACTTCATAATTTTAACATTGTAGATGATGAACAGATAATCTAGATGGGGGGGGGGGGGTCGAATTTTGTGTAACAAGGCTCTCTTATGTTTTGATGGTCATCAGTCTGACCACCTGCAGTGCTCAGAGTCACGGGCCATTTCGGCCTGCTTGACCCACCGAACAGTGACCTCTGCTTCGAGCTCCATGTCACCCATGACGACATCGTCGGTAATTACAATGTTAAGAAATATTAAAGTATTTTTCATGATTTGTGTATTAAGTAGTGGGAGGAGTGGAAGGAGGATTATGATTAGGAGGAGGAGGAGGAGAAGGAGGAGAAGGAGGAGAAAGAGGAGGAGGAGGGGGAGGAGGGGGAGGAGGAGAAGGAGGAGAAAGAGGAGGAGGAGGGGGAGGAGGAGGAGGAGGAGGAGAAGGAGGAGGAGGAGGAAGATAAGGAGAAGGAGGAGGAGGGGGGGGGGGCGGTGGAGAAGGAGAAGGAATACATTACATTTTTAATTTCTTAATCACAATAATACATGTTCGCACCACTAAATAGATAGGCATAACAATTACTCAGCATTCATATAATATCGTTGCTGCTGTTTATCATAGAAATGTTGATGTGAAAAACATTTATAGTGCTGTCTATCTATATAAAGCATAAATTCTTAGAAGGTTCATAATTCCTTATCTCCTCTATCCATCTACTAAAAGCCGCAACGTGAAGTAGCCCTTTTAATTCAAAATCCGTTTTTGGTCATATCGTCCCGTTGGTTCAGAATTATGATGAATTCTAGTATTAATCTGTACCACCTCAGTCTTTAGGCTAAAATGATCTGCATATTTCTGAGTTTCTTCACCTTAGGATTGTTTCGCACGGTATCGATGCTTCGTGACCCTTGCCTGAGGAAATCAGCTGCAAAAACAGGAGAACGATACTTACATGTAGTCGAAAATGATATTAATAGCTTAGCTTTATATCACATGTTTTGTTTAGAGCCAGAAGGACGTTAATGCTATGTCAAATAATAATGAATGGACAGCGTATATGAGTTAATGCCCTTCTGACTCTGAGCAGAGCACTGGTCGTGCAATCGCATTTTGACAAAAACTGTGATTAAAATAATGAAAAAATACAGATCTGGGAGAATTCAAACAAAGAGAAAGAGAATTAAAGATTGAAGATTTATAAACAAAACTAGAATTTTTTTTTATAAGAGCTAGAAAAAATATAAGATATATACGAAATAAAAAAAAAGAACTTCAAACGAAATGATTTTTAATATAAAGGGATTGAAAAAGAAGAAGAGGAAGAAGAAGAAGAAGGAGAAGAAGAAGATGAAGAAAAAAGAAGAAAAGAAGAACAAATGTTAGAAATTACTTTCAATACCCCGTGTGGCACTTTTTGAAATGTGTGAACATGATATTAGCGTATTACGTAATCCCAACATGATTTCTATGGGATAATTGAAGGTATTCGAAAATAGTTTGCGATAGCGTTTATAAGAAATTATAATACTAAACACAAGACCATCTCCTTTTGTCCGATATCCCTTTCCTGTAAAGGGGGGGGGGGGGGGGGACTCATCAGGTCCTCTCGTCTGAAGTCTGGAGATGGATTTTTGCACTGATCACGGACCGGGTCAGTGCCCCGACAAGAAAAATACGATGAGAGGTCCCCGAGGAAGTGTTGGTTTCGTGTCTATCCAGTCATCGTGTATACGCCCCACCGACGACGTCAATATTTGGACTTGTATTCTTGACAGATGTGTCTGATTGGAGGTAGAAGAGCATTAACTCTGAAGGCCCTTCTGGCTCCAAACATACGAGATGAGTATGAGAGTTCTACAGTAATTATAATACCTCACTCTATTCAAATCAAGTGGGGGAGATGTAGACTGAGGGAAGGAGAGGTAAGAGGGCAAGGGTAGGGAAGGGGTGCAGTCTGTAGGTACAGGCTCTAGTTTGACATTTTACCACAATATTGCTTCTGAACCCTTGAAAGTCCATCGCAATATTTTGTTTCAGAGGGAGTTTCAGTTTGAATGAATCAGTCATATTTATTGTATCGCGCAAAAAAAGAAAATCAAAACAAAAAACAAAAAATAAAATAATAAAACACTATCTGATTATTTTGATATAATTTTCCTCTTTTTTTCCTTCACTTGATCTCGATGGGCTTTCATGGTTGAAAGACTACATGCTTTCTTGTTCCATATTTCAAGTCAGCAAAAATGGTTAAATCCCCAATATAGACTCCTACCAGATAGTGTTGCAACAGAGCTATCTTAGATTCTGAAATCATCTTCGAATTAACAATTGTATGATTAATAAAAAGAAACCTACAACTCAACAAATGAGGAAGAAAAAAAAAATGAAAAAGATATCGTAATCGGCAGGATTCGAACCTGCGCGGGGAGACCCCAATAGATTTCTAGTCTATCGCCTTAACCGCTCGGCCACGATTACTTGTTAGAAAATGGAGAACGTATTACATATTTATTATCTAAGTTACTCACTGCTTTCATCATTTGCGTTTTTTAAATGATTTCTTTAGAAGTATAACAATATATTCCCTGTTCTTCACTTTTAATGCCACAAAATAATGGCTCGATACTTATTTAAAGACACAAAATATCAACAATAGATCCACATTCTGTGTGGAAATTGTGTTAGGCCAAGCGCCATCTATCGTCACTAATTTCCATAATATATTACAAGCGCCCTCTATCGTCAACTCCCACAAGTTCGACGAGTATAGTTCACTCAGGGAGGTGTTTTAAACGCATTTTCCCAGTTTTGTGTGCCCAGATGTTATGAGTCTGGACAGTTTGTGTTTTCGAAAAAATTATTCAAATCGGTGATTTGAAGTTTACATGCCATTTTTATCAATCTTTTAGAACAAATATGCATATTTTTAGATAAATATGAAGACAAAAGTGACATCCCTATTTTTATAAGGCGTTCAATACAAAACTTAAAAAAACCCACTTATCTCCAATAGTCGGACTTAACAATTATGGAAAGCCGTAACTAGCGTCTTTGGAAATAGGTTGTAAAAGTTATTTTAAAAGGCATAACATGTGGATTGAAATCATTCATATTTTCTGTTATCAAGGAAATTTCATGTTCTTGATGTGAAATTAATAAAAAGTCTAAAATACTTATATTTTCTTTTTTGAACATATTTTATTTTAAGGCTACTAATGGCTTTCCATAATGTTTAAGTCGAACTTAGAGATAAGTTCGACTTAGGATATTTGTAAAACATCCCCCTGTACTGATAATCATAATTTCATAACAATTGGATTAATAACATCCCGTTTTTTCCTAGAAGGAACAGTGAAAAATTAATGGAGAGGTTGGGAAATCATACTCGATAAAATAACTGTTGTTTCAGTATTATTTCAAATTAAAGACTTCAAATTCTGTTATCAGATTTTCCTTTGTTCGGTCACAGGTAAAAATGTCTGATGTAAAAATGGTGCAGTTAAACATGTCAAAGGTATAAATGTCTCCCTCATGTAAGTGAATCCCAAAGACATAAAGAATATCACATATATTACGCTAGTATTCTCGATTTATCTGCATCTTTTATTTTTTACGAATATGCGACAGACAATGCCATGACAATGGCAGAGAAGCCGTCTCACATGTACATCATTATCTATGTACACAAATAGTAGTTCATTCATTGTTCATACATATATTATTATTTACAAACAAAGACAATTTTCTGCTCATTATTTGCAGCTTAACAAAAATAATGCTTTTAAACAACAATAACAAAAATTCACAGTAACATGCCAGTTCATCACAAACATACCGAAGACACTACATATCAAGGCAAATAACGAGAGAACATACTCGAGTATAAATCATAGCATCTAATTCCTTTTTACAGAATACTGTACACAAATATTACATCCATCTGTACAAGTGCTTCATAAAACTCGCTGGAGTTGCTACGGTGTTATCTTTACATAAATTTGTTACAAATTACAAATGACAATACCATCGGTATCCACACATACATTTTCACCAAATAAATACACATCTGTTAAAGACTAGTTCAACCAACTTTCTGCCACGTAATGCTGTTCACTATGTTCTGTATAGATGCTACATTTGATATGAATGTTATAAAAAATTCTCCTCTCTGGACTCGTCAGTGAGTGATGAAAACCATACTTGTTATATACAGTCAACTCTGAATGTAACAAAATATTATTCTGCACAATATTCAATGACCTGATTCTGTCTGAGATCCGCCAAATATAAACTGGAGAATGAATTGGACGAATGAAACCAAAGTCTCCAGATAAAATAGAATTGCAAATTTATCATCAGACCAACAATTTTGCCATTGACACAACCAGACATATTCCTCAGTATAGTAAATTGCTCCTTCATGGAGTCATAAAAAGAACCTTTTCACAGTGCGAGCATTGCAATACAAGGGTGGCAAATAATGATTGCATTTCACATGATACAAAACTAATCTTCCCAATGAGAATTTTGGCCGCTGATAAAGTTTCGTCGACACTTTGTCAAGTGAAAATGTTGACAATTTAGGAGTGTCTTCTTTCCTTAGCCATTATATACACCTACGCTAAAATCAGATCTAATGTAGTAAGTTATCTTTCTTGTGAATTTACTCACAAAAAGGAAAATTTGTAATGTATGGAGATGTCTTTTAAAGCACAACTGCAAAAAGGTTTGAAGTTCTACATATTTCTACAAAATATATAATTTTATTAGTGGAATGTGGAAGCATTTGGCATTAAAAGGAACTTTGTAGACACAACATTCTTGGTCGGGAGATTCAAATTTTGTCTTCTTGTTTTATTTATGTAGTAAATGAGATTTAATGTTTAAAACCAAACATAAGCACCATTATTCTCTTAAAGAATGGAGACCTAATATGGTCGGCTGAAATAGGCAAGCTCTTTTAACTGTGCAGAGTAGTTTTGTTTGTTCCACGATTTTGCCAATACATGAGCAATACATCATTTTGAAAAGCCTGTACTTCTTTAAAGACAGCTTGTATTATAAACTTCTGTGTGCATAAGTTGTAGGAAATTTATTACTCTTTCATATGATATCAAATATTCCTTCTTTACCTAATTATGACCTTCATTGTGGTAAAAAGAAATAGAGTCTTTTACATTGCTGTTCCTTATTTGTCTACTATTGTTTCGTGTTTAAGTGAGCAAAGATCCTGAACAAAATCTGCAATTTTCTCCCGAAAATGTCTACAATAGCATATCATTTTTATTAGATATTCAGAATACATGTAATGGATTCATGCTCAAAACATTGATACATACTGATCACCACATGTTTCTTGCTTGGTTTAGCAATGTTCGATTGAAATTATCTCATCTGTTTGTCACATATACGAGACATCGGCAGAGCAAGAGTTGAGTACAACACTTGACGTTTTGCATTCCCAAACAACATTAGCATGACATAGTTTGGGAGTTCACTTAACAAACTTAATACAGCAAGGCAGATTTAGGGTGTTTATTTTAAGCGTGCTGAAAAAGGCACATTTTTCCTTGAGCATGACAAGCCCTGCAAAGTCTCATTGCACAACTGTATTTTTTACATCGTGCCTGAATAAATTGCAATATCTCAACATGATTCAATTTGCTTTCCTTATCAAAATTAAAATCGAGTTTAATATCATTCACATGTCAATAAGTTAATATACATATGAAAATAATTATCATGGCATTATATTCGGCTTGTTTTTCACACTCCAATCTGTTGGAACACACAGAATATCGTTTTGGCATTGATTTTCCATTTTTTCATTGTATGGCAAGTGAAATCTATCTCCTTCCCCACAAATGTGTGATACATGTATAATATCCTTCCCAGAAAAGAACACTTTGTTTCTATCATAAATTTTCTCTCCCTATTATTTAAAAATCCTGGGCAACGTCAAGTCTGTCCCAAAGAAGTAATTTTGTTATTGGTTCCATTTTGAGACAGATTTTTTTCTTCTTCTGATACGAATGGATTGATATATTTTCTCTTAAATCATCTTATTAACCATTAACCAATATGAATTGTAATACTGATAAATTGCTGCTTCAAACAATTGAACAAGTAATTTTATACCGTACCACCAGTCTATAATTACAACTTTTGTTAGTTATCATTTTGTTTTAAATAACATACCAATAATAAGTAGGATTTGTGCATCTGTCACCTGTTCAATTAATTCCTTCATGCATAGAAGAGTACATTACAAGATCAATTTGATAATGTTCAAAAACATTTTGCTTATTCTAATAACGGTACTAATTAAATCATTAAAAGTCATGTTGAATACAACAAAATAGGACGAATTAGTGAATTAGACGATTGTTTTGATAATGACCCTCCATAGAAAAAGTAAAAAAGGGCCGTTGTCATATTTCATCTTCCGGGAATTACAGTAATCTTCAAACAACTTCTTTTAAGTATGAGATTTAAAATTCTCTGTTTTTCAGAGACATTAGGAGCTCCATAGATGGCAAGTACACAACACTAGGGGGATGCAACAAACTAAACATGGCCATACACACATGACATTCTCGTCTTTGCTTACGCTATTCCATCGCTTCAAGTTACTTGTCAATATCATTTCTGAACAAATACAAACTCCCAAAAAGGTATAAGTGCATTTTCTTCTAAGAATAGTTTCACTGTCACAAAGAAATATTGCTGTTCCACTGTCAGCTTCTGTGTGATGATTGAAATATCATTGCATGAATGTTATTAAAATTTAATCAGTAACTTTAAAACAATCAGATTGCCAGATATTTCAGTGTTGACAGTCTTTATTGTTTGCGTTTAAAATGCATATTAAAATGAGTCTCATCGATAGCAAATGAATCTTGACAAAGCATGGGGAACAAGTGGCACACTCCACAAAAGACTTACACTTGAATCAGGCTCTGAAACAGTTCGCCAGGGATGGCTTAGCAAATTCAATCATTTACAAATGTTGAGTGACAGAGCTTTGACAATTATTTGATAAACACTATCTGTACAAATGTCCTCTTGTCATAGGTTATAATCAGGCCTGTACAACACAAGATGTCCTGGGCCCCATTTCACAAAACTTGTCATCAGTGACAAATGACAGTTTTTGTTATAAGCTAGTGAAATCCTTGCTTCTGATTGGTTATCAGCAGATTTGTCACTGACTTTTGTCATTGGTCATTGAAAAAAAAAGGCTTTGTGAAACGGGTCCCTGGTGAGATAGTCTTTCCTGTCCATAGAGTTATTTTCTGAGTATGATGATTTCTATTATTTGTACACTACATCGATTGAGACCAGATAATTACCCGGTCTCTTATCCCCGTCTGTTACCTGGGGAGGTCTCCACCAGACCACAAGTCCCCCCTCCCCGCCTCCCTCCGATGGTGATCACCCCCTCCCCGGTCCACCCGATGCTGCTCCAGCTTTCTCTTCTTGGACTCGGCCGACTGTGACCTCTGGAAGTGGGGTGCCTGTTCCTCGTGGGCGTTGCCAGCGTCTGGCTTGTCGTTGTGACGGCGGTGTGGCTCATCCCCTCCCCCTCCTCCTCCTCGGTGGTAATGTCTGTTGTGATTGGACCCCTGGGACCCGTGCTCCCATTTGTGATCATATCTGTATCAGGTTTGTGGGGTAGATTGATGGGGAAAAATACAAATGAGATTCGGGACATAACCTTTAAAAAAAAAGTTATTTTCATAGATATGACTGTTACACCTACAAATATGAGATTGTGTCGTAATTCTCTTTAATGCTCATTAAATTTTGTTCCATAGGCATGTTTTATCAAATAATCACTTCAAGCAGTCTGTGTTAAAGCCTATCTGCACTGGTTTGGCCAGGAGGGATTAGACCTCCCTGCATGGTCACTGCACTGACAGGTGGTTTTCTCATCAAATCAGCTCTCAATTAACATAAGAAAAAGAGGATCATGGGGAACCAATGGGTACCGCTTAGGCATTGTTTGCTATATAGAGGGCGCAAGTAGCTATAAGTATTGCGGTGGGGCTTTACATGTACATGTCATCTTAGACCCAGGGTCTAACTGAATTAGTAGATAATGGGCTGATGAGTTATGATTACGTCTAAGCATCCTCACCTTCCGTGTGAATCTTCTCTGTCCCTCGAATACCTGCTGTCACCCCCAGCACCCGAATTGTAGGTGCCACTAAACCTGTTGTGGTTCTCATAGTGCTGGCGATTGTAACTACCCCCTCCGTCACTGGACCCATACCTGGAGACAAGATATGTTTACATGACAAAGAGAGAGAGAGAGAGAGAGAGAGAGAGAGAGAAAGATAGATATATAGATAGAGAGAGAGAGAGAGAGAGAGAGAGGGAGAGATAGAGAGAGACATACACAGAGACAGACAGATATATATACATAGAGAGAGAGAGAGAGAGAACAGAGGAAAATGTGAGAGAATCGAGAGTGAAAGATATCGACACAAAAGTGACAAAGAAGGGGAAGAGAGAAGGAGAGAAAGAGAAAGAAAAACAAAATGAAAATGGGATACAAAAAAAAAGAGAACCAAACAAGGAAAAAGGGAGGGAAAAACTTGGTTAGATTACAATTACCAACTGTAAGACAATAAATCACTTGGTCAGTCGACATTTTTATGGCCACCCTGCACAAAGGTGTAGAAAGTAAATCAGATTTAATGATTACCAATGATTGATTGTTTGTATATGGCGATAAAAAACACTGTTGTTTTGCCCTTCACATGTGGGTTTGAAGTAGAAGTAGAAGTAGAAGTTTAGTGTGTCGCCTTGACACGCTTGATCTCTGCTGTTAAAGTAATAGTTCAAAGAGCTTCACGTAGAGGTGTGGCATTGACATGCTAACATGGAGATCGGCTATTCTCCTAGCCTCATCCATTGGTATGATGGTGCCTTATTAAAAACAAGCTCATGTGGCTTGTAGGAGCAATTACATAATCTTGTTTTATTCACACCTTGTCATATCAGAGAAAAATACAATTGGTTGTCGGAGAACTATAAATCTCACAATTAACTTTTTTTTAGGATTTGTTGTTTGTATGTTATCCATAACCAGGTTCACTTTGCATAATTCTGAAGGGAAAGAGGGTTCATTTACAAAAGAAATGAACCCCCTCTCATCTTTTAATCCAATTTCTCTTCAATACATAGTATCCAAACGTCATAAAGTGTTGTTAACACAAACTTGGAGAAGGTCAACTGAAAACCCCATCTTCCATAATGTGAAGTGCAATGTGTCAAATCATAAAAATTCAGATAGTCCATCAGCTCTCATCATCCGTTCTCAGTACGATGCAATAGATCACAATAAACTTTTCCTTTGAGTGGCACTTTGAACAAGTTACACGTACTCTCAACCATAATTCTTTATTTACATACAACAAATAAATAAAGAGTTGGACCAATGTGACCCTTTCACTTAGCTTCATGTCTTTGCTTGTCAACACAGCACTTAATGTACAGTACCACATACGACCAGAATCCCACATACCACCATGCATTATATAGGGCCAGAGTGACTAGACTCGTAGCTCTACAATCTCAAACTTGTTTGTTTGCATTTCAAAATCATATCTTCCCATAAAATATACATAAATAAATCTATGAAAGATAAGTGTTTATGGCAATGAGGAATGTGCTTTTCGTGAAAATCCATGTACCACAAGCAGAGATAGATGTTTTTTTTGAAAAAGACACCATGAAAAATACAAAGTTGGCAGACGCCCAAGTAACCTCGTCATAATCAGATTATAAGGATCAAGTATCATTTCAATGGGAAAATATCTTTCTGTTTTGTCATAATGATGGAAAAACAAAGCATTCCAACACTTGTCGATCTCCATATTTGTTGGCCTATATTACAAGAATTTTTATTAACAAGATTGTCATTGCAGTAGTTCTTAAAACACATATTCAAGTCCCAATAAGACCTTTTACTGCTTTGTCATAATGATGGAAAAACAAACATTCCAACCCTTGTCGATCTCCATATTTGTTGGTATATTACATGGATTTTAAAATCTAACAAGATTTTCATTGCAGTAGTTCATAAAATATATATTTGAGTCCCAATAAGACCTTTACAGGTGAATCCAACCTGAACAGCAAACTAGTCTAAAGGAAAGCACCACAAACGAGAAGTAGACTGGTAAAAGTTTGCATAAAATAGGACCAATGACTCAATGGAGGCTCTTTTCTTAAAAGACCTACATCTATACAATATTTTGAGGAGACACCCAAGGAGGAAGGCACTAAGGAGAAAAACAGAAATAAATTATATTTTTGTATATGACAAACAGAAGAGTTATCCACAGTTATGTCACAATTGACTGACCAATCAGCCAAATTTGAGATTCACATGGACTTGGTAATCTCATATTTAAAACATCCATGAATACTGAATAGCTTTCTAAATTTCGTCGGATTCATTTCAAACTTTCACCATTCAATTTATTTTAGTTTTCTGCTTTCATACAAATTGACTTATTACAAGGGTTGGATTGCCCCTTTGATATTTCTGTTTCCCTTTCACACCTTCTCATATCCCTATTTTTAGAGGTTCATCTAGTTCAAAGTTTTTCACCATGAGATCAAATGTCATCAAGTAATCCCCAAAAGAAACATGGACATCTGTCAACTGTAATCAATAACTGATAAAAACTATCTTATGTAATAAAGTCAAGGACGATGCTAAATTTAAATTAGATTTATTATTACAAACTGTTCCTTTAAAGTGGGATGATAAATCTCTGAGCATTTCTCAACAAGGTGCTAACATTCTTGAACTGCACTTGATAGCCGAACCCCTCATATATCTGACATCTTAAATGGGGAAGGTGAGGGTTATAAAAACGGGCGTCAAGAATCAAGATGAGACCCTAAACCAAACCTCATAAACTAGGTGAAAGGAGGAGACTGGTTTTGTTTATTCAAAGAACATAAACACGGTTCCAATCCTTCACAACACTTTAAATCTCTGTGGCAGTATAAAGCTTGTAGAACAAGATGGTAACTAGGAGAAACAAATGGGCGACACAGAGAGATAAAAAAGTGCAATAAAGATGTTTACGGTGACAGGTTAAATGTGCAAAACTATAGAAATTTTTCTGAAGAAGATTTATCGTTGCATGGCATATATTGTTACAAGCCAGTGTGATACCAAATACAACTGCTAGCGATTCTCATCATACTACATATCTGCTCATTACAGTTCCCATAAAATACTAAAAACATCTAGAGAAAGTTAAAAAACATTACATATGGAAATGGGCAGAACACTTGTTTTGTGTAAAATTGTTAAAATAACAATCTCAAATAGTTACAAAAAAGATGGTGGATTTGTTTTATCGAAATCCTTCATTTCAGACTGTAGCACCAGTGAGTGTGCATTTAAATCACTCGCTCATAGATAAATGATATATTTTGTTCTGAGCTTATAATTGTAGATTATCTTTTAGCCATTGCCTCTACTTTATGGGGTATAACACCAGCGTTTTATCACACATTATTAAAATGTTAATGACATAGTAACATCCCATAATGTATTCCATTAGCGATTAAACATCTCCACATTTGGATTCTTTAAAAAGTAATAATCCTTATTTACCACCAATTTACATTCAAGTGCAATACACAATATTGATATACACCTAAACAATGTTTCTAAATAACCACATTTTCATGCTTGTGGGGAAAACCGACAACATTTTTCTTTGTACACGTGACATGCAAATATCCATTTAAAAAATATTGAGGCAGGCTAGGAAACAAATTCAAAACATTTTGTGAAAGATATCCCTGATACCATATTGAGAGGAAACAACAAATTTCATTCATTACGAGACAGGTATGGGGTTTCATCAGAAAAAATAATACATGTGGAAATTTGAACCTATTGAACAATATTATATGATAAACATGCACTTAAAAAGAGATATACATCCCGGATTATGTGCAACCTACGTGTATTTCCATTTACTTGGCTAAAAGAGATTAGTGCGACAAAATTGTGCATACCGTATCCACCCCTGAAATATTTTCAATTTATAAATGGCCTGAAACTTGGAAACCTTTTTTAGGGCATTAAGGACATTTCCAGATACTGGAAAGAACATCATAAAATATGATAAGTATCATTTAATTTGGTTTCAAACAAATCTAAAACATAAAATAGAAAGTAATGTTCATACAAATGAAGTTTTGAATGAATGTAATTGGTTGAAAGATGAATCCCTAAAAGTAACCACCACAAGTCCACCACCATCACCCTTAGGAAATTTATGTCTTCTCTAATTCATGAGTCTGTTTTCTCCCCCTCCCTCGGCCCTACAGTAAAAAGCTTGTTCATAATTATAGTCCCAACACCAATGGTCCCACCCTCAAATAAAGATGTGCATGGAATTCAAGAGAGCAGATAAAAGAGCCTGATCTATTAGGATGATGTTATGATAGAATGAGTGAAGGGGGAGCCCCGGAGGGAGCGAGGTGGAGGGGGAGGGGAAGGGTAGAAGAGGAGGGAGGGGGTAAAGTAAGTGGGAGAGCCTTACCTGTCTCGGTAATGCTCTCTACCATGGCCATCGACTGGCCCCCTCCGCTCTTGGGACCAGTCATTAAAACTGTGCCGTTGCTGACCAAAACTGTGCCACAATAAGTGGATGAAAAATAAATTGGGAACAAAAAATATTCAACAAACAGACACACAATGAGAAATAATAAGGCTGGCAACAAAGAAACAAGTCCATGGGGAGCAGGGTCTAAAACTCGTCTGTTACATAATACACATGGTGTGTTGGTGAATAGAAGCCAGCTTGTAATGTTTATGTGGTATTTACAAGGACCTCAAAAAAGTGACATTGAATTTGTTGGTATCAGCAGCACTTTTCTAATAATGCAACTGGACCACAAAAATACAAGCAATTTAACACAAGTTGTACACAAATTTATCATAAAATTAGTGATTACCATATTTCTTTTATCCATTTCGATATGTAAATAAACCTAACTTTCCCTGTATATTCCTACTTAAGGGTCATTCCATGTCAAATCACCCAATGGTTTTAACCCGACCATTTTTGATTTTGATGAAACTTAGTGTAGTTGTTGAGTGTGATCTCACAGCACCAAATCCCAAATTTTAGGTCAATCGAGTGAGGGGTTTGGGAGATACGGCCAACCAAATTTTGAGATTTTTTCAAAAATGGGGGTGGCGGGCCTACCTTTGACCCCTTGTATTTCGGGACCTAATGGGTCAATCTTCACAAAATTTGTATTGTTGGAAAGGGTATTCACTAAGGATTTCAAATCTGCCGCCATTTTGAAAATTCGTACATGTTGGGGTACTTTGACCTCTTGACCTAAGATTTGACCTTGAAATTGACCTTGTGGATCACGTGACCTTGACAATATTTTTCATGAAATGTAATCTCTGACATGTTCACTAAAACATATAAAAGTTTCAGAGATATAATATTTTTGGTTTAGGAGCAATAAGGATTGAAAGTATCCATACTTACAGATATTCACAATAAACCCTATTATAATGTATACAATACATGCAATATGCACAGTACAACATACATCTTCCACATGCTTTTATGTTCTAGGCATATCCATTCTAAATGTCAGCAGTACTTGAATAGAAATAAAATGACAAGTTCATATAGGCCTAAAGGGTTAACAGGATGTATGGCTTTATAGGCCTCTGAGTCGGTTCTAGGATAATTACCCCCCTGGAAAATTAACCCCCAGGAAATGTTCCCCCCCCCCCCGAGGACAATTACCCCCCCCAGAAAATTATCTCCTTAGACAATCTGTCCCCCCCCCCCGGACAATTATTACACCCTAGGACAATTACACCCTAGGACAATTACCCCCCGGACAATTACCCCCCCCCCCCCCCTCCCCCCTATTTGTTAAAGGGGAAGTCCATCCTGATAATAAGTTGGTTTTAATCAAAGCAGATTTTTTTTTATCCAAGGAATTATCCTTGAGGGGTAATTTTCCAGGAGGGGTAATTTTCCAGGGGGGGGGGGGGGTAATTGTCCGGGGGGTAATTGTCCTTGGGGTGGGGGACAGATTGTCCTAGGAGGTAATTTTCTGGGGGGTAATTGTCCTCTGGGTGTGATAGTCCTCAGGGGTAATTGTCCTCGGGGGGGGGGGGAACATTTCCTGGGGGTTAATTTTCCAGGGGGGGGGTAATTATCCTAGAACTGACTCAGAGGCCTAAAGCCATACAACCCTTTAGGCCTATATGAACTTGTCATTTTATTTCTATTCAAGTACTGCTGACATTTAGAATGGATATGACTAGAACAAAAAAGCATGTGGAAGATGTATGTTGTACTGTGCATATTGCATGTATTGTATACATTATAATAGGGTTTATTGTGAATATCTGTAAGTATGGATACTTTCAATCCTTATTGCTCCTAAACCAAAAATATTATATCTCTGAAACTTTTATATGTTTTAGTGAACATGTCAGAGATTACATTTCATGAAAAATATTGTCAAGGTCATGTGATCCACAAGGTCAATTTCAAGGTCAAATCTTAGGTCAAGAGGTCAAAGTACCCCAACATGTACGAATTTTCAAAATGGCGGCAGATTTGGAATCCTTATTGAATACTCTTTCCAACAATACAAATTTTGTGAAGATTGACCCATTAGGTCCCGAAATACAAGGGGTCAAAGGTAGGCCCGCCACCCCCATTTTTGAAAAAATCTCAAAATTTGGTTGGCCGTATCTCCCAAACCCCTCACCCGATTGACCTAAAATTTGGGATTTGGTGCTGTGAGATCACACTCAACAAGTACACTAAGTTTCATCAAAATCAAAAATGGTCGGGTTCAGATTTTCAGATTTTTTGGGTGATTTGACATGGAATGACCCTTAACCTCTGTGTATTCCATGCATATTTTTTTTCAAGTTGTGATCACTTTACAAGTGCTAAGTCAAATTTTGTATAGAAAGCTTGGGATGTATTGTACTGTCAACTGAAATGCCCAAGCTTGACATCGATATCCAATGAGGAAGACTACTTACTTGGGGAATACAGACTGGCAAGTAAAACAACGAATAGGAAGAACAGAGGGAAGGAAAACTAACTGATATGTCACTTCTTCTTTCTTTCCACATGCTTTACGACTTTGAATTCACACATACAATATAAGCATAATACAGTCAAACCAGCTTTAGTGACCACCTGTCTACAAATACCACATTTTTTGTTACCTTGAAAATGGTTTCTCATTGAAACATGTACTGGAGGAACCTGTCTACAAAGACCACTTTATGTGTTTCTCTTGGGCGGTCGCTATAGACAGGTATGACTGTACCAATACTTCTTTGCTCGACACTGAATATAACAATTCCATATTGATACGAAGACATAATCACTTTCTACAGCTAGTCAGTGCAACTACTAGTACACATGCCCCTTTTCTGATAACACTTGATTCACTCCTACAAATGCCTGGAGAACATGGTTTCTCAGTAGGCCTGTATTCATCAGCTCAAGTGTGCCAAATAACCCGCTATTTTCAGACTCGGGATATTCGAAATTGCGTCTTCACCAGACTGATACACTCATCACAACGGGCGCAAATTAGCCGCTATTTCCAAAGTAGCAGGATATTTTGGAAACAAGACCAAGATTTCTTGGGGATATTTTCTCGACAAATATGCCGCTAATTGCTACTGCGGGCTGATGAAGACGCAAATTAACTGGCTAATTTGCAATCAGGATAATTACAATAGCGGGTTATATGGCAAACTCGAGCTGATGAAGATAGGCCTAGAGTTCACATGACCCAACATTTCCTCCAGTCTTTATTTCATAAAAAGTACAGGGTTAGGATTAGGGTTGCACTTCAGAGTTTGGTTAGGTTTAAGGTTAGGTAAGGTGTCAGGGTTAGTTACAGTGTTGGGCCTAGGGTCCAAGTTTGGAATCGGTTAGTGTAGGAAAATACCAGGGAGTATTTCTCACTGGAGCACGTTACGTAAAGGCCGTTGAAGCGTTGTCATTCAGCCCACAGTGTTTACACAATTACTTGCTCATAGTAGAGCGCTTTCGCAAACATGACGGAAGCAAAGAGGGGAGAATTACGTCGATACAGCTCTTCCATCGTGTTTAGGGAACGAACGCTATCATGGCCGCGTACTGTCGTAAAAATCAACAAGACAGAGAAAATTCTGATTCGCGCATGCGCAGATTGTTTTTTCGCTAGCGTTACCGCCATCTTTGCCTTCCGTTGTGTTTGCAAAAGCGCCCTAGTATCGAAATGCCACACAACTGTAGAAAGCTCACTACCCTAAATTATAATCTGCTACTTTATACCAGTCATCCAACACATTCTACAACGTACTGGAAAATATTTTGTTGATGGTTTATAATATATATATATATATACATGTAGTGCACTGTATTGTTGCTGATGCATACATTTTTTAAAGTGACTTCCAAGTGTGCTTGGAATTCAACGTAGCTGAAACACAGAAAATATTTGCTAAACTTGGGGTATGGTGCTTATAAAGACATACACCATTCCGCTATATAACATTTATCACAAAAATAATGCACTAACCATTTCAAATATACAAGGGACGAATAACACAATTAATATCACAAATAATCAACAACAAACTAGGGTCAAATATCTTTGAGCACATGAAAAGGATAAGAGGGGGTACGAGGGCACATACAGTAATTGGTGCCCGAAACGCAGACAACTTTTGAGACAAAAACAAAGAGGCTTACCTGTCCCTGCCTCTGTCGCTATGACCATCAGCAGCCATTTGAGGTCTTCTGACGTTGCCTGGTCCCCCCTGGTGATGCGGAGCTCCGTCTCGACCCCGCTGTATGCCTCCATCAGCCTGTCGCTTTTTGGAGGGAGCAGAATTGTGTGATTTTGCCTGTCGTCCATGCATGTTTTTTTTTTTTTTTTTGTTTAATCCATTGCACATCACATATGACAAGGGGAGGGGACAAAATACAATAACAAAAAGAAGCTAAGCAACTGATGACACAGACACATATCAAATAATATATTCATGCTGGGAACTATACTAGTGCTGTATTTCAAAGGTTAACATATCTCTAAATACCGGTAATCAAATCCTTCATACTTTCATTCATAGATTTCTTTTAAATATACAATATTATTGCTCTGTTCTGAATGCTTCAGGGGTGATAGCAAGCGCTAAAAAAAAAAAGCTTTTAGAAATCCGAGCGTTTGTGCAAGGCGTTCAAGCAAGTCATGGAAAAACGGTACCTAACCCCCCCCCCCCCCCCCTAATTTTAAACTGGATTTACATTGATCTAAGGGACTGTCTATTTTTTGAAGAAATAATAATGATTTTAAAAAACATTAAACAAATTGGGAAATAATCAGGCCTGATACTTGCGACAACTAGTACTTTATGTACTGCCACCATAATTTGCTTATTTACATAATAAATCTATGCCGATGGTTGTAAAGATGTAATACATTCATATTTCAACATGAAATTTATGGCATGTCTTCAAGCACATTGGTAATATTTCAGAGTTAAATCACATCTAAGGGTAAATCATTGAAGGTCTACCACTAAAAAAAATGTTAAAAAAAACAAACATAAAAATGATAGCAAATCCGGATCCATAAATGATTGTGCCCTTTTTGTGTGGAAATAACCAAAGTAATACAGCACTAATCTACATGAAAGGTTACAACTAATTTCATTACAACTTCTAAGACAATATAAGCTTCTACATGTACATGCTAGGTGCACACAAATATATACAATAAATGTATATGATCTTATTTTTAAACGGTTCTCATATGATGAATATATATTGAATTAAAATGGCTTATTAAACACATTTTAATTATATTACTTTTTCTTGATTAGAATAGTATGCAGCAGAATAACCCTCTTTAATAACATTGTAACATGATCCTTTCATTGTTATATAAGGAAGGTTTCAATTATTTATCCTAAATCTTGGCCAATAGAACTTGGCATTGAAGTTTAGATTTTAACACAAAAAATGCAAACAATAACACTATCAACTAGATCTATATCAGTCATGCTAAACACTGATATTTAAATTCATGAAATTATGAATAAATTGTATAAAATCATGAAAGTGAAGAATATACAACATACAAGCAATCTCAACTACCGGTATCTATTTCCATGCACATAGTTGGGCAAGAGTCATATTTAGGCATCCAGTTCACTCTCCATGTATCATTATCAATCTCAACAGAATGTTGTGAAAACTGATCAAGTTTTAGTTTCTAACAAATCGGTAAAGAAAGCAATTAGTTATTTTGTTTTCTGGCTTTAAATCTTTCTTTTTTCTATAATATTAATATCAGTAAAAATTGAAAAGTCAGGAACTCTGTGCCGTACTAATGAGCTATACAGCACACACATAGAACACAACAGTGACAGAGTAAAATTTGTTAGTTACAAAAACAAACAAAAAGGCCTGTATTCACATAGCAGTTCAGGTTAACTCCTTGTGTGATACATAATTTAAAAAAAATCTCATGTAAACTCAAATGAATTTTAGCTTCAGTCAAATTTTAGAATTTGCTAAAAGAAATTAGTAGTAACAGTTGAAGTCTAGGTATGAGATGGGCTTCCTTATACTCCATATGATTTTATTGATAGTGATTTCAAATTTGTAAACCATCAGCCGTATACAGGACCATATACAGGAAAATAATCAGGTACCTCTTTTCCCCCATATATTACTAATAATAGACTGAATATGAGCATTCAATAATAGTTTTGTCTCACATGTTCTTGTAAATTTCAAAAGTTGTTTTTTGTGAGTAAAGGAGGGTGGGGTTATTGTCAATGAAGCCAATTTTTAAATGTTGTGCTACAGACATTTGAATACAAATCCATATATCATAATTTGACATTTTAAACCCCTTAGGAATTAAGT
Source organism: Strongylocentrotus droebachiensis (assembly GCA_035222895.1). NCBI lineage: Eukaryota > Metazoa > Echinodermata > Echinoidea > Camarodonta > Strongylocentrotidae > Strongylocentrotus > Strongylocentrotus droebachiensis. Next base: position 102,267 of record JAVYIG010005790.1, read on the forward strand.
CATTTGTGTGAATGCAGACAAATCTTTGCTCATGCTGAAATAGACTTCTTGAACGACACGTGATTATCATTTTGGATGATTTGTTTCCTTAAAACTTTGTTGTTAATACAAGCTGTAAGGTTTAAAGTTAGTACACACTTTATTGATAAATCTCAGCATCTTTTTCCAAAATACTGTATGGCATGAATTTAACTTGATTCCAAGAATTCTTTTTAAAGAGATTAATGACTTTTTAATGGGGGGGGGGGGGGTGCTGAATTTGGTCTTGATTTAAAATATCTATACATCCTAGTCTTACATTTCTTCCTCTTTATGACTTTAGCACACATGAAATATAAAATAATATGCCACATTAGACAGTTTTGTAATGCATGAACGTAAATCAAATGAAAGAAAATCCAAGAGTCAGTACGAGCACACACATGCACAAAGAAAGTTAGGTGACAGATGGAGAGCTATACATTACCTCATCTTCCTCCCTCTTCTTATGTGCATGGCGGTATAACCTGTAGAGCTTCTTAGCATCAAACTCTGTAAACATCGCTACAAACGTCCACAGGTCTCTGTCAGGAGAAAGATAATAGAAAGAACAATAAGTTATATCATGGTGTAAAATACATTGGGTAAATCTTGAATTTTAAGATACAAGACTGATATGTAGTAAAAGGATTGAACTAAAATGTCTGTATTATTTGATACCGACATTAAAAAAATATATCTGAACTGGAGTCACTGGACCTTAGCTGTCTTTCTCTGGTCTGAACTGGCTCTGGAGATGAGTTTGTACTAAAAGAGCCCCAACATTGAAGAAAACATCTGAAGACATTCCTCTAGAAAATGGTGTAGGGACATTTGCTCCCGTGATAACTGCTCTGGGCTTCATTTTGTCAAAGATACAGGGTTAGGGTAACAAACAGGTTTAACTTTAGGTTTAGGTAAGGTGTAGACTTAGGTTCAGGGTTGAATACAGATAGGAAATAGTTAGGAAATCAAACCCGGAGCAATTGTCGCAGTAGCATGTATCGTACTAAACTAGGAAACACAACAACTCTAAAAGAGCTCAGAGCCCTCTTGCATGAAAAGTTGTGGTTAAACGCAACTCTGAAAATCAGGATCGCGTATTTGGGACTTGCGTTTATATTTTTGATTTGCGATTAAACGCAACTTTTTATGAAAGAGGGCCCTCTACTGATCTATCTTTGGCAATCACACAAAGTGAACAGCCATCAAACATTCCACTCAGCCCAAAACAACCATCTTCTTTTACAGAGTCTAACATTTTGCAGTGAACCTGATGAATTTTTTTCTAGTCCTTCCCCACTCTAGCTTACCCCTTCCACTCTTGGATCTTGTCAGGGTCGTTGAACTCTTGGATGCATTCATTGATGCGGTCTCCGATCTTGAGGAGGCATTGCCTGGTGTGGTTGAGTTGCTCTTTCTCTGAGACGTCTTCTGGAGGGTTGTCCAACAGCTTGAGAGCCCTCTTCACCGGTCTCATCCTCTCTTTGCACTGAAGATGAAAGGAGACAAAGCAAAATATGAAGAATGATAAAAACAAAACAATTTCCTTTTTCTTGGGTTGTTCAAAGGTATTCAGAATGATTATCGTCTATTTTCCAACAATGGCTAGAGTATAAGCTGGTTTAGACAACTGGGAGCCTAAACCACATCTTCAACAATGCTAGGTCATGAACATTCTGCATAATTATTAGGCTTACCGTACATTTCAATGTTTTACATACACTAATCAGAAAGGGAAATTATTATTTTAGGCTCATACTACAGCATTTTCAATAGGTTTACATCACTGTCATGGCATATTCAAGTTCAAAAACATGTTTTCAAGATCTGTACACATTTTTAATTTTTAGCATTATAAATCAGTGTCAATTTCTTTGATCCGCTACTTTATGAACCATAAATGTAACTGCCAAATTTATCCATGGCACAGGTGATACCAGCACAAGTTATCTTTATGAAAAATGTCACCTAAATTGCAATATGTTCAGCTTTGCAACTGTACATGGTCTGTCTGACATAAACTTACAGCACTGAATGTCTGATCATCCAGCTCTCCGGTTGGATTGAAGACAACGGGCGTTTGCATGGACTGGATATTTCTCTTGGCAGCACCTTTCTTGTTTCCTTTGCTCTGTGAGTTAACATACAATACATGTGATATGGATTGAAAGTACAGGGGTCTACATTCCTTAGAACTCAAAACATGTAGGCATAATGATCATGGTAATGTGTTGAAGTTTCTAGGATGCCTAGATTTGCATGTTGCAACTCAAAAATATTCTATAGTACATATCTCATATTTTGTGTGATAATGGCAAGTGTATGTAGAATGCTTGAAGAAAATAAACTGCATATGACCATGGAAAACAATTGCCTCTCTTTGTATGAAAATGACTGATTTATCTGCTTGTGATGTACATTTGTAGGCAAGAAGAATCACCCACAAATTTCACATTTTTGAAAACCACTTCATTCTTTAAAAAAAAAGTTTTCTGTAACACCATCCGGTTGACTTTACAGCATATCCTGAAATTCCAGACTGATCACCTAAATCCGTTTGGGCATCGAGGAGCAAGTAGTGTACCTTACCTTCTTTGGTTCTTCAATTTCTCCCTCCTCGATCTCCCTCTCTTCATCATCGTCATCCTCCTTCTCCGACTCCATATCATCCTCCTCTGATTCCACTTCATCCTTAACTTGCACTTCTTCCTTCTCCTTCTTCGTCTTCCTCTCTCCCTTTTTCTTTGGTTCCTTTTTGTTCTCCTTGCCTTTCTCCTTCTCTTTTTCTCTCTCCTTTTTTCTCCTCTCCTTCTCCTTCTCGTCCATAGGTTTGCGGCCCCTCTTCTTTGGCCCCTTATCAGAGTCATTTTTGTTTGTGACTTCACCATTGTCTTTGTTTTCACCTTTTTTCCTTCTGCCAGGCTTTTGTTTCTCCTCCGTTTCATCTTTCGCTTTGGTCCCTTTCCTTGGTCTGGCATTGTGTGTGACCTGAAGATAGTAATGAAATATTACAAAATGAAAGAAACATCTTACAAAACTGCAATTCCATGGACATATCCTTAGAAAAACACACCATTTGAGAAACAGCATATGTACCTTTAATCACTTTTAAACAGAAGTACTGTAACAATCAAACACATAACTTGGGGCTAACTTAATTGCGACAAAAATTATTTCATCCATTGGGATTGGAGAAATATGACATGTTCAAAAGTATAGCAGCCCTAAATCATGCTTTGATACTGGCATTGTTCGTTTCTTTACGGGAATGGCTGAAATCACGACTCCAATTTCGACCAATCAGATGGCTAGATTTTTAAAGAGAGGTATATAAATCATATTGTTACCTTATCAGCTGCTTTGTTTGCTGACGTTTCTTTCCTCAGCACCTTGACCAGATTCTCAGCTCTGGTCTGTAGCTGCTTGGCTTGCGGCTTTTTGGTTAGGTCTGCTAACAAGATCTGCACAAAAATGAAACGGGATATTTGAACAATCAGCACTCAATTATGTATTAAAGATAAAGTTAAGTTCTGGTCATGCGATTGAATTGTAAAAGAAACGTGGTGGAATCGATCAGAAAAGGTTGATCATCTACCATAAGTATTGGTGTGTACTGCAAGGTTCTGGAATCATCAAAATGATAAGAAATTTTGCCCAGTCTTGGTAAAGTTACAAGCACTGTACACAGAAAGATGTATATGGGACTACACAAACAGTTTCTGATTTTATGCCATATTTAGAGTATTAAGGCATTTTGAAGAGCCATGCTTTTCAGGGGACATTTTTTTATTGATGTTCTTCAACACTTGCATATTGCAATGATAACGCTCACAATTATTTGTCACCTCTTCCCAGAACTCAACCTTCTCTTTAAGGGTATTTGAATCTCCCTAGAAGGTTATTATAGTTTCATTCCATGCTATCCCATCCACTTCATATTACCTCCAATTTACTTATCCTTCCCTACATCAAGACTTTACCATGATCTTTCTCCACACACATGACATATAATACAGTCAAACCTGCTTTAGTGACCACCTGTTTACAAAGACCACATTTGTTGTTTCCCTTGAAAATGGTTTCTCATTGAATCATGTATTAAAGGAACCTGTCTACAAAGACCACTTTTTGTGTTTCCCTTGGGCAGTCGCTATAGACAGGTTTGACTGTATAAGCCGAAGTCGCATGCCTTATCAAGGCCTCGTAGTATCTGAATCAAGACATCTGTTACAAACCTTATCATGAAGGTTGAGAGACGGGTCCATCTTAATTGCTTCCCAGCTTCCCAGGCCATACTCGTAGATCCCGATGAGAAGATTGTGATCATCATCCTCATCCCACTCCACGTCCCAGTGGACGATGCGTAATCTGGAATGCAGCTGAAATCTATGTCAATGAATCGAAGAAGGACAATATTACAACGTGAATAAACCATTTTGATACAGCATATTTCACAAGTAGATGCGTCGTAGTGAAGCAGTTAAAACACTAGACCTGGAGATGCTAAAGGCGTGGGTTCTAGCCACGGAGTATCCAATTAACCCTAAAAAGGCAGATTTTCACCATGGAGTGGGGGGGGGGGGGGGGGGGAGGGGGGGGGGGGGGGAGGGGGGGGGGAGGGGGGGGGGGGTGAATTTGTTTTAACTTGGCATAAACATAGAGCATCTTATTACGTATAATCCCATGAAGTATATATGTCAGTATCGCAAACAGCTCATTAATTAGTCACAGATGGACGCTATTCAACCATTTGTAAGCTCTTGGTTTCAATAAAATCATGTTTCTAAGAAGCAAATTAAAACGTGAAGGAAGCGTTTCATGCATTCTGATACTGTAAAAATTACCCCTAATCCCACTAGCTACCATTCTTTCCTTTGCCTATCATCCTTTGGTGAGACATTAATCTACATTTGTCACACTCAACCCAGGTGAGGTAAATGGGTACCTGGTAGGATTATTCCTTGAAATGCACTGTGCGCTGGTAACGGCTGCCGGAGCTAAAGCTAGGGTAATAATTTCCAAAGCTCTTTGGAAGCGTATAGAGACGTTATATAATAAGATATGCGCTATACAAGAACCGAATATTATTATCATCCACTCACTTTTTCCTCTTCTCTTTGCTGGCAGGTATTGAGGCAAGGGGTTCGTTCTCTTCTTCATGCTTGAGCACTGAAGGTGCATTGATGGTCACGTTGGACAGCTTGAAAGTAGCTCCTCGTTTCTTACCTAATAAAAGAAAATATTAAGAAGGAAAAAAAGAAAAATGTTATCATCACACAATTCATTAGCTTTTGATATACAGGCATGGAAACATGATATAGGCAGGCAAAAAAAAAAAAAGTAATGTGGCAGATATGACTCCTGAATAATAACAGTTTGAGCCTCGTTATAAAAGGCTTTCTAAACACAAAATTCAAATCATCCTTAGTTTAGGTAATGATCAAGGATAAATTCTAAATAAAAGGGTCACAACATAGTTACATGTGTAAGTAAATAGCATCTGCATACCGAATCTGTAGGAGATTGTGTAATTGTTGTATAATGCTCAGGTCCTGTATATTGTATGATACCTCAAATCACCCATGTATTGACAAATTTCAGGGCATGCATATTTTGCTATCGGTTTAACTTAAGCTTTCCCACAAAGTAGAGTTACTGCATAACACTGCACGATAATGTCTTTAACCACGATATGATGTGACGTGATGTGATGTGGTGTGATGCAAAAACAATATGCATAAATGGGGATACACAGATGGCACAGACACCGACTGTGAGTGTGGAACATCCATGCAATCTACGTCACACTTATTAAGATGCCCACTCCTAGTTGACCAATGCTGCCTGGAAGAGCTAGTGGCAGCAAATGAGAAGGCTTTTCAGTGTGCAAGAGCCTGGCAGAACATTTGAGGTCAGATGATGGACACGAAAGAAGAATGTGGTGTGATGTGATATGATGTAAAGTGAAGTTATTCGGTGTAATCCGATGTGATAAGCTTCACTCGGGTAATCAAAATTGACATTACAACTAGATTTGGCTGGATCCCTCACCATCAAAGTCATTGTCAGCCTTGAGCCTTTCGTTGTAGTCCTCCACAGCCTTGACACAGCTGTCATGGAGTAGGGTACCTAATCTCTTCAGGTCTGCTTGGGCCTTCTCCTGAAGCTCTGCGTCTCCTGCTATTGCCTCTAACCTGGATAAAGCAAAAGAAGCAAGAAGTAATCAATTTCAATTTATTGTCCAATATTGGAAATTTGTTTTCTTCACATTTTACAAATGTAAAAAGAATCAAAATAAGTTTATATACATAATATAATAATATCATATACTTTGACATAGAAATCCTTCAGAATATTGCTGTACAGAATTTTTCTTTATTAGTACAAACGGTCGAGATAGCAACAAACTTTGCTTCAAGAGTCTAATTTTTGTAAGGAAGATTTATGATGTCCATCACCTTTTAATATCAAGAAAATTATGCTGAATTGCAATGAAGCATGGATGAGAACTTCATACAGATGTGCATGAAAAGGAAATTAAAAACTATTTGGAAGTAAGTTGGGACATTATTACATTGATAACTGTATGAGATTTACCTTGTAAGCGGTGCTCCAAACTTCTTGTAACTTTTGACAAACCTAAAATAGAGAAGAAAAAAAATAGCACAATAGTAAAATAATTGTATTCATTATGAGGAAAGTTAACTTGTATGTACACAGGAAGAATCTCAAATTATTTTGATTGTAAACACTGAAGGAAGTTTGAATCAAGATGTAGTGGTAATTTTTTCATTCAATAATGATAACTGTATACATTTTAGCCTTGAACACTAAGATCTTTTACACAAGCATCCTTAATATACACATCTCCACAAACAACAATGTCTTCCCTAGTACAAAGATCACTGGGATTCTCAATACTATGGGTGGTATTCTTGAAAGCGGACTAACTTTAGTCCATGGTTTAATCCTCCGACTAAGTATGAAATGCCTAGTGTCCATATGAATATATTTTTGAATAATTTGATATGTCCCTTAATTACCATGATAACATAATTATTTCATAGTTATATTGTTGTTTATTAATCATGTTATTACATTTCATTTTAATTTAGTGACAGCTTAAATTATTCAAAAACATATTCATATGGACACTTGGCATTCCATCCTTAGTCCGAGGAATAAACCATGGACCCTAGTTAGTCCGCTTTCGAGAATACCACCCTATGTGATGATCACTACCATCTCACCTTCTAATATCACTATCAGAGAATCCTTGCACAGTATCTCTTGGTACTGTCCGAGGTCTCCCCCTCTGTCTCTTAAGACTTGCGGTTGTCAGATATACAAAGTACTAGGTACTGTTTTCCCTGGTTTAAGATTTAGAAAATTACTCAATACCACCCGATCATCACTACTATCTCACCTTCTAATATCACTATCAGAGAATCCTTGCACAGTATCTCTTGGTACCGTCCGAGGTCTCCCCCTAGGTCTCTTTGACTTGCGGTTGTCATTGTCGCTGTCGTCAGAGTCGCTGCTTGCACTGGACACCATGTCACGCTTCCGCTTTCTACTAAACGAGGCTTCGGAATCACTGTCATGATACGTCATCTGAAACAGGGAAATGAGCAAACTTGAGAATTGGTATCTTGCTGCATGATTATATATTTAGAAATTGTTTAATTGCAATACTCAGTTGTACCACATTGTTTTCAATTGTATAGAGTTTACTGACACATTGTTTGTGACTTGATGACTTAGGGCCTTCATCTTTTGCTTTAAAATCTCTTGTTCATGCTCATCTAAACTTGAGGTAATTTCATCGAGTGATGATACTGACAATGTCTTCCCCTGATATAGTCTCTTTTTTTGAAATATTCAAGATATCATAGACATACATAAACAATAATCCCTAAACCTGACCCTTCCAGAATTTCAAAGTTTTAATAGACTTCAAAAGATAATGAAAAAACCTCCGTTTGGTAGAGACATTTCCATTTTTTAAAAATAACTTCCATACAGCAATCCTCCTTGACAACAATAGGGACTTTTCAATTTGCACGTCAAAATAGTGGACTGCTACGCGTGACGAGGACGTGTGGCGTCCTTTTAAGGAACTGGCAGTGCCTTAAAGGACGTAACACGTAGCAGTCCACTACATGTATGTCATGTCAACGTGCAAATCGAAAAGTCCCTAATGACATAGGAGTACAACACGAACAGACAAAGACTAGACTAGGCTTACCCTATTGACTTGTTTTCTTATCCTAGGTGGTAGATAAAGAGCCATCTCTTCCTTCTGTTTCTCTTCCTCTTCCATCTTACTCCTCTCTGATGCTGGGATGATGTCCTCCCAGTCCTTGCCCTCATCCTCCTCATCCGGCTCTTCGGTTGCATTGAAGTTGGCCACCTGTTTGTTATTCCATAATACATGCAGATGAATCTCATTGGTACTGAGATTAAACCATGACTGTTCATATCTATAATGAGTCTATATGCCACAAGATATTTTTTATATTTCAAATGTAGATTGCTTTAAAAATGCCGTCAAAACTCTATGTTCAAAGCGACTTTCCAGTAGATTTACTTTCACATTGCTGTTGTTCCATTTTTTTGTATTTTCATGTACTTGTAGTTTTTCTTCTCCATTGCGCTTCGGACACATAAGTCATGTGGAGTTGGCGCATTACAAATACTCTATATTATTATATCATTGTTACCAAGCAACATGCATATTACATATTACTGTTTAAGCAATAGCTATTTCTATTATGACTAGGAAATCACATTAAAAAAGTAGTAGTTAATGTTTTGAATGTTATGATCTTAGTTCCAGGACTCCCTCCCCCCTCTTTATTGTTTATGGCAAATACATAAACAGATCTTCCAAAATACCATGCTGTATTAAAAAGAAATTAAACAGACGGATTTTCAATGAGTGTACAATTACCATTATTGTTACTCATGAATTTTCCCTTCTTTTAACACATAGATGTACAGAACATCTCATAACCATAGTCTCATGAAGTGTCAAACAAAACCACTACTCTCTGTCTACCCTACAAACAACAACTCTTAATCAGTGACTTGGTATTGGTCCCTGTATGAATATTAGATCAGACTGGCATCCATGTGACTCTCTCCCAAATGTACTCGTTTTGTATTCAATATTTTTTGTTTTCGCCGAATAAAGAATAATACTACTACTAATAATAATAAATGCGAGTGCTGTGTTAAAGTGTGTATTCTCTAACCTTGAACTGTGAGAGAAGCTCTTCTCCTGCACCACCAGGCTCTTCCTGTTCTCTCGTCTCTGCTCTCTCTAGGATTGCATCAATGTCCATTTCCTGCTCATGAAAATAAAAACAAGAGTAGTTATTGATAAAGAATGGCAAATATAATTAAATGTTATCGTCGTCATATAGCTAATGAAATAAAAAGAAATTCTATATGAACGATGCCACACTTATTACTTACAATATGAACAATACTAGAATGCATTATAAATGATAAAAACAATACTTTTGTTCTGGAAAAAGTAACAAAAAACCTAAACAAATGCAGTATCAGTGAAGACTATTAAATCGAGTCTTTAGTTTAATTGATGACATTGTACTGGACTGAGATAAATTGAAATGTACAATGAAACACTATTGTTTTTGTGCAGAATGGCATATTCCTTTCAAACAATACTATCTTTGGAAATGTCTTGACTCTTTGCATCTTATTCTATTTAAAATAAGCTCCATCCCATCTCTTGCAAATATATCGATGAATACCAGAATGTTTCAAATTATGTACACAATAAATATCGTTAGGTTCACACATGCCTAGACAATAAAATGAAGGAATCAGACTGAAAAGATTGAAGGTAAATCTTACCGGAAGTTCCGTCTCCTCTCCGTCTGGTTCCTTGAAGAGTTCCTCGGCCCTGAACTTGAGGATAGCTGTCAGTTCTTCCTTGCTGAACGGGGCATCTCTACTGATGGAGTAGTTGAAGCATAGATATCAAAGTTACTCCCGATAGTTAACAGGAAAATACCTGGGTGCCACATTCATTTACCAGACGGAATCATCATCCAACAGGTAGTTAAACAGACATGCAGATATTTTCGTAGGAACATTATATGCATATTTTTTAGGAACATTGTATGTGTCAATGGCATTGCAACGTTGAACTGTTAAGAAAGAATGATAATTTCATGCAAAATTGGATTCTCAAAGATGGGAGTTTTTTTTCTCAATCTGAACTGATGCATAAATACAACACTTTCTGTCTTTCAATCAATGAGATACCTAACATTGTTACATCACAGAATGGTTAAATCAATCATAAAATATTAAATTCTCAGGGAAGAATATATTTGTAAACTAATAAACTGCATGAACAGTCATCATATCAAATATGTATATGTTTATTCTTGATATTATCATTTAGCAGCCATGCAAAAGCTGGGGTAATACAGTGGAACACCAGGAGTTTCAAGTGTGACAGACATGTACATTAAACAAGAACCCACACCACTACTACTCTACTACTGCAACTTACTACTACTACTGCCACTACTTCTACTACAACTACTACTACCATCACCACCACTACCACTACTACTACTACCCCACTACTACCTGTATTACTACTACCACCAACACTACTACTACTACTACTACCAACAACGGTGGATATAATCTATCCTGTATGTCGATTTAGCTTCCTAAATTCCAAACCATCTGTATTCCTAAACCTCAAACGAGTTTATCCCAAGTACAGATAATATGCAAAAGAATTTACCTTGCTTGAGATGATGACTTTGATAAGACTGTTCTACCAGTAGTGTCCATCCTTTGTATCACCAAGTGATCTAGCACCATCTTCCTCTTGGCTCTCTCTATGATCTCCTCCTCTATGGTATCCTTGGTAACCAATCTGTAGATGTTCACCTAAATAAAAAATGGAGAGATTTAGAGTTAGTTGGTAACGTATTCCAAGGACTGCACATAGTTTTCTTCCAATGGAAAGGTCATGGAAACAGCTGAAATTAATAAAAAGAGGAATACTCATAATTTTCATAGTTTGCTCAAGATTTGCAGGATATTAAACTTGGAGATGTCCACATTATGATAGATTGTTTCTCACACCATACACAACAATTGTCCCTATTTTCCAATTTCTAAAAGCTCAGGATAGTTCCTAATCATTATGGTGATCCAACTTTTACCTCTGGATATGATTTCATTAAACATATTGGAGTTCAGGCCAAGGTTCAGGCCAAGTTTGATTTGGTTATGGGATAGGTAGAGTAATAGGGGTCCAGGTTAGAAGTAAGACATTGAATAATCTTAAAATTGACAGCGGGGCACCTTTTACCGTAGCATATGTTGTACAATTCGTTTCAAACAAAGACCACATGATATCTGTCTATTAGCCCATTGCCTACTGGAGCCGGGTGGTCCCTATATAAAGCCTATGGGAAGGAGAGAACTTAGGAGTCAGGGGGTTAACATGACGGCTCACCTGTCTCCTCTGTCCTATCCTATGTGCCCTGGCCATGGCTTGGATATCGTTCTGAGGATTCCAGTCAGAGTCAAAGATGATGACAGTGTCTGCTGAAGCAAGGTTCAGGCCGAGACCTCCTGCTCTCGTTGACAGCAAGAAGCAGAAATCCTAGACAGAAGAAGAAAAGACACTGCCAATGTTAGGGTATGAGTAAAAATCACATTTTCTATAGATAGATAGATAGTGGTCGCCTTTTTACCTCACAGCTAAGAAAGCAATAAATGCTTGTTAGTAAGCAACCAGAAGACCGACGGCTTTAGGTCCTCTCTGAGGGACCTGGAAATGAGGATTAATGCCTTACCAAAGGGCACTAGCGCATCGACTTGGTTTTGAACCCGGGTCATCGGATTACGAGACCACTGCTCTACCGACTGAGCTAATCAACTTACTTTCTAGACCCTGTTCAAGTCTGATAGCAATCGTCAATATATTTTGGTCATATATGGCTAGAAAGCCTGTATTTCAGAAGCACACAACATTTGGATACAGAGACATGATGCATGGATATTGAGAAGCCTTATAAGAAATAAATTTTGTGATATATTTTCACATCGGATATTGAAATACCATCTCTCAATGAAACGAAATGAATGTGCACAATGGCCGAATTCACAAAGGAGGTTTAAATTAAACCCATGGTTTAAATATTCATTTACATAACCCATGGTCTAAAATTAGCCCGACACAGTCAGAGGTCCAATATTAGACGAGCGCAATGAAAGGTATGCTTATTTTGGGCTAATTTTTAAACCATGGGTTATGTAAATGAGAGCTTAAACCATGGGTTATGTTAAACCTCCTTTGTGAATTCGGGCCAATGTGTTTATATGTATTTAGCCAAATGAAGGCGGCACACACAATCATCTGACATTTCATCACTTCTTTTCTTCCAAACAAAATCTGTCTCTACTGAACAATGCAATCTGAATTCAACACGTGCTATTCTGTGTTGCCTTTAAATGTCTCTACATCAAACAGTTCTATGCAAGATGCAGAACAGCTTGCTTTCGATCAACTACTTTAGTTACCTGAGAACCTTCTGCATTGAAGTGATCCAAAGCTTGCTTTCTGATCTCACCGCGAATCGATCCATCCAATCTCTGTAGGGAAGAGTTATGACATATTACCAGGCTCAGCTATGAGTTATGACATATTATCAGGCTCAGCTATCTGTTTATATATTATGCAGGTTGCAATGGCTACATTTCAGGCATTAAGATTATCATCACTTTACACAATTCTACTGCAAGTGCTTATAATTCCTTGTTACATGTATGTATCCCATTATTCCTAATAACCACTTCTGATTACAACTTGTGCTAATTGTGCAAATTTACATTCTCTCAAGACAGTCAATAAGAAAATGAAATGATGAGAGCTTGCTTTTACCTCAGAACTCTAAAATCATTTTCTCATATTATGCATTTTAACAGATTTTCTGCTACGGTATGGCACAATAGAACAATAGAATACATAATGCTAACTTTAATTTTCTCTCTCTCTATCTCTTCATTAAAAAAATGTTAGAGTAGTAGAATCCTGGAATAGTCTTCCTACATCTGTCATCTCCGCATCATCACTCACTTCTTTCAAGATTAGATTGGACAAGCACTGGTCCTCTCAGCACCAAATGCTTCCATAAAATTAAATATGTGCGTCCACCCGCCATGCGAGCAAAAATAGCTCAGATTTAATAGAATGAAGCACCACTCAATGTAACGACCGGAAGTTTCAACAGGATCAACTCACACTTCTGTATACTGATGCTGATGAATATAGTTAACATGAACATTACAAAAAAAGGACCCCCCTCAAATAAATCTTTTTTAGACAGTGATGAAGGAGGTACCCACCTGATGCTGGAAATGTCTGTACTGGAGGTATTCTGAGAGGATGTCCAGCATACGGACCATCTGAGAGAAGATGAGCACCCGATGACCCCTCTCCTGGAGTCTGGTCAGGAGCTTGTCCAACAACACCAGCTTACCGCTACCTCGGATGATGTACTGTAGAGAGAGAGAGAGAGGGAGAGAGTGAGATAAAGAATAAGAAGGCAAGGGAGGGTGAGAAAGGAAGGGGGTCACAGGGGGAGAGAGAGAGAGTAAGACAGATGGAGAGAGAGAGAGAGAGAGGGGGGGGAATAAGGTAGGGAGGAAGAAAGATACAGAGAGAGAGACAGAGTCAGATAAGGACTTAGAAGGCAAGAAAAAGTGAGAAAGAAAGGGGGTCACAGGAAGGGAGGGAGAGAGTATGAAAGATGGAGATAGAGAGAGAGAGAGAAGGGGAGGAAGAAATAAATAGAGAGCCAAAGAGATACAGGCAGACAGAGATACACAGAGAGAAAGAGAGACAGAGAGAAGCAGGCGGGCAGACGGACAAACAGACAGAGACATAGAAGGGGAAATATGTTTCTGGCTCACTACTATTAAACCATGGGTGCCAACAGCAAGTTTCAACCCAATCGTCTTTGGCATATTGACATATTTACTGTGTTTAATCCTAATATTATTGTTGGACTGCGCAAAATAGGTATTAGAATCATAAATAGAGAAATAAATTGCAGTTGTCATTCATCAAAATATCACTAATACCAGGAGCACATACATCCAAATCACCACAAACTGGGCAGTTCTTAATTTCAAGTATCTTAAATGGGTGTGTGCTGATTTCTGTCATATAATGGTATGATATTTCTAGAGCGTTCATTCACCTTGAGGTCTGGATCGGACTGGTCTTCTGGAGGTCTAATCAGTAGCGAGTGATTGCAGCATTTCTTCAGTTCCATCATGATGTTGATGAAGGAGCTTGTATTCCCCTTCAAACCTTTGCAAAGGGCCTTGAAGTTCCTTGTCAAGATAAACCTACGAAATACAAGATGAAATTCCATTGAAAGGTTGAGAGTAATAAAAGACAGAAACTCAATATTTTTCCTTCCAATAAAAACAAGATATTATAATTGCAGCAATATAAAGTGCGGCTTTAGACATCAATCAATGATATAACAAAACACTGGATACAATTACAGACATGATGCTGCAGTCAATATGAGAGCCTTAGCTTCGATCTACAGTTGCTCCTTTTTCCTTTCTCCTTCTGCCTAAACATCATAGCCTGGATAAAGTGTTTCAAAATCTACAGCTAAGTGCAAATTGGAACATTCTTGTATTGCGGTTTCTGTGAGGAGATCTTCTCAAATTTTAAGATCTTTAAGATGCGGTGCCTTAAATCAACAGCGAAATTCAAATGACAGGCATACTTGTAGAGGAGCTTATCTGATCTATCACAATAACCTACATGCAGTGTACTTAATAATGGAAGGCTAAATACAAAAGATAACCTACTTGTAGTAATGTTTCTGTAAAGAGCTAAATACAAAAGATAACCTACATGTAGTACCGTTTCTGTAAAAAGCTAAATACAAAAGATAACCTACTTGTAGTAATGTTTCTGTAAAGAGCTAAATACAAAAGATAACCTACATGTAGTACCGTTTCTGTAAAAAGCTAAATACAAAAGATTACCTACTTGTAGTAATGTTTCTGTAAAGAGCTAAATACAAAAGATAACCTACTTGTAGTACCATTTCTGTAAAGAGCTATATACAAAAGATAACCTACTTGTAGTACTGTTTCTGTAAAGAGCTAATTACAAAAGATAACCTACTTGTACTGTTTCTGTAAAGAGCTAAATACAAAAGATAACCTACTTGTAGTACTGTTTCTGTAAAGAGCTCATCTCAACTCTCAAGATCCTCTCCACCTTGGCAGGGAGTGATTTCTCCACATCCTTCTTGACTCTCCTCAGCAGGAACGGCTCCAGCTCCTGGTGGAGACTGGCGTAACCGTTCTTGTCTGCTTGTGAGAACTCCTCCTCAAAGATCTCCCAAGTTGGAAATCTGGGAAGAAATGTAATCAAAAACAATGTAAATAAAATACAGACAAGTCCAGTTATGATAAAGGTGCTCATGACAAAAATTAGATGTATAGCAGGACAAAATGTTGTCTCAAATTGCCAGTTTTTTTACTATTCAAGAAGATTAATGAGATTTACCAGACTTTATAGAATATAGTTCTGTGATTATTTCTATGACTCAAATCTACCCTATCTCCCTAAAAGACAAAAGAAATATATAGTCTGAATAAATAAAGGAATACTCTTTGATAAGACATGCTCACAATATCTGTAAGATTGTTTTCCTGCCATCTGCTTTTCTCTTTCCAGCACCTGCCTCCAAACAAATTGATTTCTTTCAGTTAAGTTCCTCTTTGTACATCATAATAATCATTACACCTATCTGACAAAATGAACTAGGAATCCCTCATTTTCCTTTCCCCTCTTCACACCTGCAGTCTTGTACATACATGAATGGTATTTCCACAAAGAAAAGTCTGATGTCAGCGAAATATGGCCTAGAGCGCATGGAAACCGACGACCCACTTCCTTTAACTTTTCTTGCCACCGAATTGTTCATTTTTGACAATTTGCTTTAAAAAAAAATGCAATGCATCCTGTCCTTAATTCTCTCACCTCTCTGGCATGATGAAGTGAAGTAAGGACCAGAGCTCCTTGAGTGAATTCTGCAGAGGCGTCCCGGTGATGAGGAGTCTGTGGTTGGTCTCAAACTCTTTGAGTGACTTGTAGAGCAGTGAATCATCGTTCTTCAGCCTGTGGGCTTCATCGACCACCAACACAGCCCAAGGCACAGCTCCAAGGAATGCCTGGTATGAAGGGAAATTTGATACATTGATTCGAGGGTTCAGTGACACAAAGACGCAACTCCATATTTTGCCAAATTGAATATTTGATATCAAAATGTTCAGATAAATGTGGGCTTTCCAGGAAACACAAAGACTTGTCTCCACCTAACACCCTGTTGAAGTCAATGGCTAGTGAAACATAGACTTAACTCCTTAAGGCCCAAGTGCTCAGTGACACATAAACCACTTTTTCTCAAAGTGGCCAAAATGGAGTTACTTCTTTGTGTCACTGACCCCTCGGATTAATCATTTTGCAATACACTCTAATAAAAAAAAAAGTGGCCATGCACAAGAAAGTCGTTACTGCTACTGACAATACACAGCTCATAAAGCCTTCTTGCTGACAAAATATCTACACGGAAGATTTACTGATGTCAATGTGTACGGTGATATTTAGGTAATTATCAATGCACGCAATTTGCAAGCTGTTTAAAAATTGTTGTAAAAGCTAACAATGCCTCATCTATGAGTACCTCTATAAGGACGTTTCTTTTTCTTTTACATCACAGAGATTGTTATCTTACCTTCCATCTGAAAGAATCTTGATTCCATTATATTTGAGGTTACTTCCTAAACCACTAGATAATGGATATATTTATGTATACTGGATCTTTAATTAATTACCCCAAAATGAATCGCCTCCCTGTGAGAATAAAGAAGATTGATCACACCGACACCGACATGTATTTTTTCTCTGTGCTCTACTATTGGTTGATGAAATAAATAGTTCCAATCTCCTCCCCCCTCCCCCCCCCCCCCTTGCATCATAAATTATGTAAACCAAAACACGAAGTAGGTCAGAGACAACGATGGAATATACTTACTTTGTCTTTAAGTAGAATTTCATAAGTTGTGAGGATTGCATTGAGTTTGAGCTTGTTCCTGTTTCCATGGACACACCACTCATACTCCCGGATCTGAAACAAAAGTAAAGAAATTAATAATAAATAATAATAGTGGGTTCTTGTATAGCGCTCATGTCTGTCATACGTGACACTCGTGGCGCTCCCAATTATTACCCTGGCTTTAGCACGGCTGCCATTTGGCGCTCTAGTATTTCAAGGAATTAATTCCTGCCAGGTACATTGAGGTACCCATTTACATCACTTGGGTTGAGTGTGGCAAATGTAGATCAATGTCTTGCCAAAGGACATTAGTGCCGTGGCGGGACTCGAACCGCGGACCTTGTGATCGACAGTGCAGTGACATATCCACATAATGACGTCAAGTGTACAATGAATACAAATAGCAGTTGACAGAAATCAAATCAGCTTATAAACTTTGATCAGAGACTCAACAGCATCACGACATTTGATTGACTCTTTATCCGTTATGGATTGAAATCCAAAACTGCTACATTGTTGACGAGAACATCTAACACAAACATTGAACATGTGACAGAAGTCAACTATGAGGTTCCACTTCAAGGGGTTAGTGACACAAAGACGTAACTCAATTTTGAGAAAATGTGGTTTATGTGTCATTGAGCACTTGGGCTTTAAGGATTTAAGGCTATGTTTTACTAGCCATTGACTTCAATGGGGTGTTTGGTGGAGTTAAGTCTTTGTGTTTCCTGGAAAGCCCACATTTTTCTGAACATTTTGATATCAAATACTCATTTGGGAAAAATAAGGAGTTACGTCTTTGTGTTACTGAACCCTCGACTTGTTCCTTTCCATTACTTTACCAATAGAGGCTTAATTCAAAACACAAACTTACACTGTTTCTGCTGTTGATGTCTCCAATGTACACCACCACATTCATCTTGCTGTCCCAGGCTTCAAACTCCCTCTGCCATGACGTCATGGTGGAGAGAGGAACCACGATGAGGAATGGACCATAGAGTTGATGGACATTGAAGAGATAGGAGAGGAAAGAGATGACTTGGATGGTCTTCCCCAATCCCATCTCGTCGGCAAGAATCACGCTGTTTCGCCTACAAGGAAAATGTTAAAAAGCAGAAAAGATAGATTATGCGAAAATGTCACCTTCCTCTGTTATAACCATTCCTGTTTTCTTATTCAGAGATGTGATGGATCTAAAATGCTAGCAAGTCCTCTAATCAAAAGCAAAGATACTTTTTCCCATCTTTTTTGTACAAAATTTCAATTGATATCAAAGCGAATGGAGTTGTGATTGATTTGGAGAAATTGAAACTCTTCATAAGGTCTTATAAGAGTCCTATAATGAAAATGCGATGCTCAAGTCACTTATATTATAAACTATGAAAACATGAAACACAGTTGATAATTTGCACATAATGACTACATGTTTTGTTTCTACTGTTCATGACTAATATTGGCGACATCTTGTAGCTATTGTGATGGTGTAGAGTGAACTAAGATTATTTCTTTAGGTAGCCGCATCAGTACATTCACACATCATAAAAATAATCAGAATTACGTCCCTGAGAATGATTTAGTAATCGAATGCAAAACCATCCTTGCGAAATAACAACTACCGGTAGGCACGATGCTATGCATTGGGTAAGATATCTTCAGTTGACCTTTGTTTCTACTTACTTGCACCAGGAGTGTGCAAGCCAGTTGAGCCCATCCAACTGGTAGTCCCTCAGTTCAAGCTCGTCTGTGCCTATGTACGTAGGCTGTTTCTTCAGAGCAGCAAACCGGGGTCTACTTTTTAGCACCTGGAAAAAATGGCAAAGAGACAATATTTAAGCTGCGGGGAAAAATGACAACAAAACAACAGCAAAACAAACAAAAGTAAACATGAGAATAGTTAACTCTGCTATACCTCACATTTCATTTGATGAAGATGGGCACAACAATATTCTATAAAGTTATAGTTTATCAGGACATTTTCAACACCAAATTCTATTTTGAAAAGTAACACATGAAAAAAGAAGCCTATCCAAAGTTTTCTCGATATTGCATGGTTTCTGAGTAGTTCGTGCAACTTTGGGGCAATGTACATTCTACTGGATGCAATTTCATACTGCTTACAGCATAGCAACAAGTTCTTATTCTCATGATTGCAATTATCACCATCATCAAATGCCAGGTCTGTTACAGACATCAGCAGTCATGGCCTTCCATTTCTGTCTATTATCTGCTATTCTTGAAAAGCTGGTATTGCTGATTTCATTTTTGGATGCCCATTTGTTTTAGTTTTGCAAATATATGCTGGGCATTCCTTTCCCCTGCTTCTCTCTCCCAGCAATTTTCCCTGTTAACATTGTTTTTTCTAGATTATCCAGCATATGTGACAGACAGATTGACTTTGCCTCTTTCTTACTGTGTTGATGAGCGATGGTGTTACCCTTTGCTTTTCTGAACACTTCTCCATTTGTTATCTTTTCTGTATGTGATATATTCATAATCTTTACACAAAACCAGGTCTCTGTAGCACCTGATCTTCTTTCCACAGACCTGCCAACCTCTGGAGTTTAAAAGCTGTATTCTTTAATCCCGAAAGTTGTATTTTACTGACAAAAATTGTATTACAAAAAAAAAAAAAAATCAATGTCTCTTACAGTTCCTACACACAGGAAGAAGTTTTTGTATGGATCATTGGTTAAATATATGCATGATTTCGTCATGACTGGTGTGTTCGATGAACCAATGAACATCCTTGAATTGCCGACCTGAGATGCTTGTTGGATAGTAAACAGGACAGAATGGTGATTTTGCCTTTTTAATTTTTGTTTGTTGAAAATCGTATTTTATTGAGGAAAATCAAACTGTCGCGTTTACTTCTAAAAATCGTACGAAATACGATTAAATCGTACTGGTTGGCAGCTCTGTTTCAAACTCTTTGTTCTTTTTTGTCCAATTATAAGGGACCAAAATATTCACCTTGGCACTCCTAGCAGGTATCTTCTGTGACTTGCTGCGTATTGTGTAGTCCTCGATACAGTGCTGGAAGTCTCTTGAGATGAGCTCTCCGTCCTCCCAAGTGCAGTCGGCATAGGGAAGCCCCTGCCACTTCACAAAGTAGTCTGGGTAACCCGACTGGTAGTCACCAGGCTGCTTCTGGTTCGTGTGAGCTGAAACACAAAATCATTCATTCCTTAAAGCCCAACTGCACTACTTATAGCTACTTGCGCCCTCTATATAGCAAACAATGCCTAATCGGTGACCATCGGTTCCCGATGGTCCTCTTTTTCTTTTGTTAATTGAGAGCCGATTTGATGAGATAACCACCTGTCAGTGACCATGCAGGGAGGTCTAATCTCTACTGGCCAAACTAGTGCAGATAGGCTTAATTTTCATTTATTATTAAAGTATT
This sequence comes from Strongylocentrotus droebachiensis, assembly GCA_035222895.1. NCBI lineage: Eukaryota > Metazoa > Echinodermata > Echinoidea > Camarodonta > Strongylocentrotidae > Strongylocentrotus > Strongylocentrotus droebachiensis. Next base: position 122,853 of record JAVYIG010005790.1, read on the forward strand.
CAAGGTTCCATTGAATCACATCATGACAGTGTAAGTATACGTTCAATATATGGAACCAACAAATTAGATTTAGGTATCATTTCACTCGCTATTCTTACAGATGAAATGTGAATGCAGACTGTTCTAATGAAAACCTAAAGACTAATTTAGGCCTAGATTCCAAATATATCTTAAACATGTTCATAAGGTGGATTTCCTTACTCAAATTATAATATAGATCAACACTGCTATAATCAACCTATTTGAATGTCATTCACTTCACATTGCTACTGTCAATGAGATATGAGGAATGGATGTTTCTTACACCAGTGCTTCATTATTCTCCTTTGTATGAAATGCACATCAAAAGATGGGACATGGAAGGGGATAGAAACTTTTGAACCAACTCTTTTTTTTTTCTCTTCTAAATACAACTGCATATAAACCTACAAGTCAAAGTAAATGTATCAACAGTAGCAGACATTTTAGGCATTTCAAATAATGTCACAAGATGAATGTTCCAACCAAGAATGTAAATTTCATCCATTTGTCAGCAATGACAATACTCCAGTTCTATAGGGTACTCACCTATGACTCTCTCGACCCTCTGGCATTGGTCAAAGAGTTGCATGGTCATCTCATATTGACATTCAAAGTACTCTATGTCCTCTGGAGATGCAATGCGTTTCCTGCACAACAAAAAGATACACAGAATTCCATGTAAGAAGGTCTCCTGATATCACTGCTGAAAGTCAGTCCTTTTCACCAACATATCGTCGCTGTTTTCACGAAGTGACGGTAGTGAAAAAAAATTGCATTCACTTTGCATTACAATTTTCCTCACTACCGTCACTTCGTGAAAACAAGGACGATATATTTAATAATAATAATAAATTGTAGAATAATAATAATAATAATACTCAGTTTTTATAAAGCGCTTATTACAATCACTAAGCGCTTCCAAACTTGGAGATTATTACCCCGGCTTTAGTTGAAGCGTCGTGGTCTAGTGGATAAGTCATCAGACGATGAATCCCATGGTCCGCGGTTCGAGTCCTGCCGCGTCACTAATGTCCTTTGGCAAGACATTAATCTACATTTGTCACACTCGACCCAGGTGAGGTAAATGGGTAGCTGGTAAGAATAAATTCCTTGAAATGCTAGAGCGCCAGAATGGCAGTCACACTGAAGCCAGGGAAATAATCGTGCAGCGCCAGAAGTGTCAAGTTTAACAGACATGAGCGCTCTACAAGAACCCACACTATCATTATCATTATTATATTCTCCTCAGTTTAATAGACATACTGTATGATGCGTGTATATGACATTCATATTTAAAACTTTAAGAAGTCCTGACAACATACAAGTTTACTCATCTGCATACAAACAAAATCCTTACACAACTACATAAGAGATAGGACTCATCTGGCTGATAATGCTCCACCCCCCCCCCCCCCCCTTCTCTAAATCAGCCACAGTGGACACTTACTTACAAGTTCTGCGGCGGCACTAATGTCCTTTGGCAAGACATATATCTTCATTTGTCACACTCGACACAGGTAAGGTAAATGAGTAGCTGGTAGGAATAAATTCCTTAAAATGACTCATCTGGCTAATAATGCTCCCCCACTTCTCTAAATCAACCACAGTGGACACTTACCATTGCTCTATCTCATCTTCCCTCTGAATGAAGTTCTCCAGCTTCTTCATCCCTCTGACCTTCTGTGTCCTTAGTCCAGCCTCAGACTCCCAGGTATTGTGAATGTGAGCCCAAGACTTCCACTTGATCAGGTACTGTTTCTCTGTCTCTTCCGTCTCAAGGTCTATGTCAGCGTTGGGATCGCCATCGGTCTCCACAGCGTACACGGTGGTTATGCCTCCAGTTTCTGGGTGAAGAGTAAATTGGGATTGATAAACAGTCATTCACAAAGTCTACGGTTATACATTGAATGGAGAGTTTAAAATATCATCACTACTGTATACAATTCATTTCAAAATGAAATATTGATTTTTCCCTTTTTTGTTTTCCTTTCTCATTTTTTAAAATGAAATTGGACATAATATATTCTTTATCTTATTTTGTTTCTTTTATTCCACGCTTTTGTTTCTTTCTCCCCCCCCCCCCCCCCCTTTTTTTGGTTGGGGGGGGGGGGGACTGACCTAATACATCATGTTACATTTATTTTGGCATTACTTTGATGTTATGTCAGAATAATATCAAACCCATCCATAATGAATTTATCACGCTAAATAATCGAATCCAATCGACTAGATAGTAGATGGTAATATATATATTTTTTTTTATGTGACTCGCATTGTAAAGCAAACAAGAAGTTAACTCAAGATTTACAGTTAATTCGTGATAAAGAACAGTATACTCACTTCCTAGTCTTCCAATACGTTGACAGAGCACTCTCTCGATCATCTCACTGTTGTCATCGACTAATTCCTGACCAGGGACTGCTTCAATGATCTCATCAGAATCAGTTGCTTGGTCACTGTCTTCTTTGTAACTGCTCGTATTACAAAATCAGAACAACATTTATTTATTTATTTATATATTTGAACATATTTCATCAGGAAAACAAGATCAGAGAGGACTGCTTTACATCCAGGTCCTTACAATTGCTAACTAGACTTTGGAGGAACACCGGTGTTGGTCACTGGATTAATATTTTCTTTGTGACTGTTTGTATGGCAAAGGAAAGATGCAACAATCAAAGAGATGACAGAAAATCAGTGCTGGGTAATGTCATGGATATGGTGTTAGTGTTTCTCATGTGGTACTCTAATTATAAACTCTACCTATCATGGGGGCAACATCACTCAACAGCCAATCAAATCAAAGTTTCCATGGAAGTTATCATTAATGGCAAAGCTACCTTCAATGGTAAGTTTTATGAAATGGGCCCTGGATGATAACATTCAAACCGGCATCAGGGGGGTGTTTCATCAACTAAAATCGATTTCGATTTTAAAAATCAATTTTAAGGCCGAATCAGTTTTAGCTTAAAACCGATACGTGTGAGCTGTTTCATCAAATCGATTTTAAGCTAAAATAGATTTTTAGGTGTCTGCAATCAAGGCTAGTCAATTTGGGGTAAATCGATCACAAAATTGCATTGCTAAACTGCTGCCAGAGAGTCCTTGAAAAAGTAAGTAAATTCCGTTTTTCTTTCAAAATATTAATTCTGTTGATAAAAAATCTTTTAATTTGGAAGAAGAAAAGTGTTCCTGTCATTTTTATAGAATTACATTTGTGTTTAACTGAACAAAACTTTAAATAATATCAATTGATATCACCCCCAACTGGGCTAAAAAGTGGACGAATTGCACTGGTTCAATCATTTCAGTCCCATTCATATAAATTCATGCAGGTTCAATAGGAATTTTCTACCGACGGTTAGGGCAGGTACAAACTCATTATTCTAGTTTATTCTTGCAGTAGTCTTGTGGTTATATACAATATAATAGGCCTACTAGTTAATCTGGACCTCTATTCTAGGGCCTAGATTTATCTATTTATTTAGCGGCCCTTGTCTTGTTTTTGTTGATAATAAAATTAAAAATCAACAGGATCATTGTTGTTTTGACGTTAATATTTTATGAAGAAGAAGATTATTCTGGACTCTAGAGAGGGAGAGGGTCTAGTAGAGTGTTGCTGATAGACCCAAGTTACATTTAGATCTAGTCTAGATGTAGACCTCTATATTTAGTCTAGGTCTAGATCTAAGTTCTCGGCCTAGATCTTGATCTAGACTACTTGATAATGATACTTGATAGATCTACTAGATCTAGGGAAGATGTAGACCTAGCCTCTCTAACTAGGTCTAGTATTACTAGGTCTAAATCTAAGGCTCTAGCATACTGCAGTCATGCAGCTCTCTTCTGCTGGACTAGTCCTACTCCTAGATGTGGACCTAGAATCTAGTCTAGACTAGAGCCGAGGGTCTACTGGGAGTTATTCAGGTTGGGTCTAGATCTAGTCTAGAATCTATACCTAGCACTACAGTAACAAGTTGGATTGTAGACTAGTCTAGTAGGCCTAGGTCTAGGCATATTAATATTAAAACTAGATCTAGGTCTAGATCTATTAATCAGTAGACTATTAGGGGTCACTAAGCCTTAGGCTCCCTATATTATTATTTTTTATTTCTTAATTTCTTTTTTCTTGTGACAGAGTCAGACTCAAAGATGGAGTGGACCTTAAGACTCAAAAGTTCTCTTCTGCCGTGTCTCTACTCTCTACAGTCTTGGACTTCTCATTCTACTACTAATTTTTACCTTGGCCTCTGGCTCAATAAGGAAAGGGTTTGGATATGCAGAATGTACTCAAACTCATGTCTAGGTGTACAGCTATAGACTCTAGACTAGATCCTACTGTGCTAACGGCCTTGTGAAGTGATCTTTTTACTAGTAAAAATTGCACACCAATATTTAAACAAGTGAAAGGTAAGTTTTTTTTTGTGTGGTTCTTCTAGACCTAGACCCTACATATAAATAAATTACTAATTTGTTGTTGAGGGTGTAATCTTGATTTTCATTACATTTTCTACGTACAATCACAAACTGATAAATCCATGTAAGGGGAAGTCAACCATGGCATGTCTAAATCAAAGATAAATGACTACGTCAGCCAGACTGATAAATATTGTACAAATAATAGGGCAGCAATTAATGTATAAAAAATGTGATTGAACAAACTGTTATGAGCATATATGTATGATGTAAGCTGTTTGTTATTTACCAGCTGAGGTATATCTTTCCCTTTTACTCACGACAGGGGAATGTTCATTGATTCTGTGTACAACAGTGTTTGGTTCAAGAGTAGGGTAACCGAGATCAAGATTAGACTCCATAGTCAATCTTGCAAATGTCTAAAACGTTCAATGTGGTTGGTAACAATGTGTGGGACCAAATTCATGTAAATTGCTATTGTAATTACTGATAAAAATGTACTTATGTTCTGTTGAACACATTAGATACAATGACAAATATTTTTCTGGAAATAGATGTGCTCTCTTCATCACAATTATGTATCTCTGTTTTAAATCTTAGGTTGCAAAATAAAGAGCTATGGCATCTTCATGTACTGCTAGTTCATGACATATGGACTTTTATTGTCCATCTCTTCAAATTGAAAAGGTAAGCAGTATCAATTACCATAAGTGATCATTGTTGTCATACTCTACAGCAGTCATTAAAAATGAAAAGACATTAGTCAGTACATTTTCCATAATCCTTGTAAGAAGTCTAAAACCCATCTTACCCATTCTGTTGTATAAAACGTACACAAATGGTTATGAAAGGATTTTTCTTCTCCAAAGCAAACAATCATTTATCTTCTATAACTAAAACTACTTTTGTCTCAAATTTTTTAAAGAATATTTTGTATTCTTCTTTATTTATTTAGCAATTAAAGTATTTGAAATAAGCATGAATACAAAAGTTGAAGATGGGTTGAAAAATTGCACTAGTATTACTAATTGATTCATTTTTTTCCATAACTTTAAATTCTGATTCTAGACTGCAGAGCCTGAATTAACCTGCAACGTTATGCTTCCTATGAAACATCAGCCAGCCCACAGATAGAAGCTCCCTTTTCCAGCTTAAGCAAGAGAGACCACAATGAGATACAGATCTTGGTATCATGGACTGGTCACTTTTACAACCAACACTACTTGTAAAATAAGATTTACAAATTAATTCCTAAGCTATTTCAAAGCTGATAGAAAAGAATTGATGATTAATTTCATATAGACAAAACTATTGTATCAAGAAAACTCACATTCTCACCGACTGCGTGACCTAGCTAGATGACAATGTATATCATCCATAGATTAACAAACATATGAGTAACAGAAATAATTTGTGACAAGTATTACTCTTTTAATCTCCTTAAAAGTAACTCGAATAGAGAGTGGCAGATATCAGCTGCAGTAGTTTTAACAACTGGCTAATACTTTCATAGTAGCACTTTCATTTGTTTCATTTAAAAATGTTCTTATTGTATCCCTTGAATGTATTTGATATGCTCATCATTTACAAAATGTAGATTTCATCCATTAAAGCATAAGCATATTGATTAGACATTAAAATCTGTGTTAATTTTATTTTGTATGTATTTTTGTCTTTTAAGCAATAAAAGGGGGGGATGAATAGATGAGATTGTACGCTAGCGCATGGTGATAATTATTACATGATGATAAAGGGCAATGATGTGGTTCAATAATGGTGTGTATGTTTGCTGGTGAGTATTCAAATATCCCAGTAATGATCTTGTTATAAGTTAGTGTTTATTAATCATTTTGTTCTTTATTTATTTTTGTGTGGGTAAGGGGGGGGGTGTTTATATGAAGAAACAAAATTACTTTGAAAGGGCGGCAAGCTAAGCATTGTGATGGAGTGTCATTTTATGTTAATGAAAGAGAGAGAGAGAGAGAGAGAGATATGAACGGAATAAGGACACATAATTTTAAGCACATATGGCAGAGATGCCAACTTTTGGAAATCAGAAATAGGGAGGATTTGTAATCGACACCAATTAATGTGCGCGTAGCGCACATCTCGAGCGCGTAGCGCCCGACACATGCGGCCGGGGTCCAGGGCCCGCCTTAGGGCCCTGGAAGCTCTGGGGTTCTAGATGCTCTCTGGTGCAATCTGAGCCTTATTTTGGAGCATTTTACATGTGTATTTAGTTAAATAATTCCCCCTTTTTTTTTAAATAACATAAAAATTGTACAAATGCATGATGAATTACTTTCAGACTTCCGATTACACAGT